>JAMKCH010010799.1:0-50845 GCA_023653785.1 Ophioderma brevispina
ACAATTTTTAAATATGTATAATGATTACAAGAAGAATAAGCAAAAAGTACACTCAATACACCTAATATCAAAATGAAAATGATACATCTTCACTGGCAAATAGTATGAGCATTTTGATGACAAGTCTTACGATGCGCATCAGTAGTCCCTGATGATCCATCAACGCAGCATCTAGCTATGTTATTAATATTTTATCAGTTATTACCCATGCTCCAATTTTGCAATTTATTGCACTGCAGTCAAAGCTTATTACTACTTTCCAGTTAATGGCCATTTAAAAAATCTCTGCATATTTTACGAGTTATCTGCTATTGCCATTCTCATTTAATTTTAATTTTTTTAAGCATGCAAATGTTGCATTTGCTATGTGGATTGCAATTAGTATTTTTCAAATGATGCTTTAATCATCATATACCTGCGACATTAAATTTTGTGCGATTTGAAACATGTAAAATCCTCTATTTCTTCCTCAATGTTCGTCACTACTGTTCCCCATAAACCAACAGCGGATTAATACCATTTAGCACTACCATACCCTGTGTCAACCATGCCCTTTTTTGCCTGATCTGTTGTCATGGCAACACCTGGCTTCATTACTATGGCGACAATCAACAACATCCTGCCATATCATCAAATCTGACAAGGACACAAAGGCAACCAAGCAGGAAAGAGACAATTTAGACAATGAAGGCATATCAAGCATTGATACACTGCCCTCTTACACACACTGTCTGATGGCTCGAACGATAATAAATAGGGCTACTGTATCCAATACGCTTGATAAAGCAGTGCGATTCATATGCATATGTGTAGGTCACTCTATTATATTGATTATACCATGTCACTATTGTTTTAAAGAGTTGCTGTTAATAAGAGCTTGTGCTTAGAAAATCATCACAAAATAAAGTGTATTCCTTTAGGTAACAAAATAACAACTAAAAATTGAACAGATAAAAACACAACTTATGCAGTGCATAATTAAGCTGGTCCCCTCCAGTAAGATTTTAATTCCAAAGGAGTAATGAAATGGGACCAACAGAAAAAAGTAATATTTATTCCAAATATGGAAATGACTAATTAATATTCATAAGCTGTCAGCTAAGTATACAGCCCCAGATCTCATGATGCTCTATTATCCTACCAAGTTAGAAATTAGCTGAGCACTGGGTTAAAGGGATACTAGTTACCCAACCCTCAGCCTTGACCACTCACCTCATCAAACTTGAGATTTTGGCATCATTGGAAGACTGGTATTGTTTGCTACCTGCAAAATATTTTGGCTGAACTCTATTACATTATGATACTAGGAGCATTAATATTACTGGTTTACGGTAACCCGAAAATATTTGTACAGTAAGCCATGGGCTATTGTAATGCATACAATTACTGCTCACATTAAAATGGTATATCGGATTCAAATGAAATTCTGGAAGTACGTTGGTTTGGCATTTTCTATGAAACAAGGAAAATTTTATGTTGTAATTCAGAGATGTAACAGAGGAGTAGTCCTATTTCCTGAAAATCCAAAATTTGAACCAACGGGAAGGCCAAATTTTAGCGTAGCATCTGGTGAAGCTCCAGGGAACGTACTTTCTTACTTGATTTTAGGGCACAAGACCCCTTCTCTAAAACAAATTTATACTTAAAACTTGGGGTTTTTTTATGGAGTTTTCACCTTTCAATTAACACTTTGATCTCAGAGAAATTGAAGAAAAAAAAATTCACATTTTCAGGGATTTTTTTTATTTACGGCCAAAATCCGGAAAAAGTAAGAAAATTTCTGAAACGTTAAACAAGCAGTATAGGTAGGGCACCTTTAAGGTGGTATTGAGTGGATGAATCAACTTTTTATTGAAAATTACCAAACTGAGCTCATTAATACAAAAAACATCGACCTAAATCATGCTCTATAACCCTATCAAATTTGAAGTTTATGCGTTATTTGGTTTTTTTTATAGATGGTTCAGTGATAGAGTAATGAATCTCCTATGCCATTAGAAGAAAGAAACCACCACAACACCTTGTTGGTGGGGCAAAACCACATTGACAACATTTCAAAATGGTAAAAGTTATTTAAAAGGACCATCTATACTATACCAACCAAAAAAAAAAATGAATGAATAACTATTGTCTTCTCCTAAATTTACGACATAAATGTAGTAAACTTGAAGTTGAACATCATCATTGCGGATGAGTGAGTGCCCTTTTAAACAAATGTGGCCTCGATCCAAGTCACAGTGACCTTTCTAAGCCCAACTTGACCGTTTACCACCCATCTGGGAATCGTCTGGTGACTATTGGCCATGGAAACCATATCATACAGCTCCCAACTTCTGGAAAAAAATGGTCGACTGGTGCCTAAACTTCTGGAAAAATAATAAACTCTAATGGTAGAGTTTCAACAGATCAGGTCAGGTTCTTGACTGTGTGTGCTTCATATCTGATTTGACTATCATTAGTGCACTGTTTGTTCTATATATTTATAATAGAGGAAACTCACTGTCATTCACTAGGGAGAAATTAACTGTACTTGTGTTTTCAGGAAAATATAAATAATCTAGACAAAACACCCAACTGATCAAAGAGAGATGCTGATGTCGACTAAATGATTTTTCAACCACGTTCTTGGAAGAATTAAACATATTTTAATTGGTCCTTCCTGCGGTTGGGGACGGGTTTGCCCACAATGGCAATATTATGTGATCTTACAAATAGGGTTTAAATCATGAGAGTGTATGTATGATACATCAAGTCTGTAAAGAGGTGCTGTATAATATACTGTATGTTTGTGATATTCTTGATGTAGAGCACATTTTAGATAAGGGACAGTCCAGGTAACTGCCTCAGGCTAACTTTAGTTGAGCCACTGATCACATTGGATTACAACACAAATCCTATATGGTGAACATCATAATAATTCGGAACGGTGCATGAGCCTAAGGCTTGAAACAGACAACAAACGTGCACTACATCAGTGAAGAGTACATCTGAAGAAAGATTAAGTTCTCAGACACAAGGTAAGCCTATAGGGTTATAGGCCAAAAACAGTGTTTCCAGGTCAAAGTCTTGGATGTATACAACTTACCAACAGGTTACACAAATGACATGTAACTGCACACAAGCATACTTGCTATTGCACAACATGCCCGACACTAACCTTTTACACTCACATAAAAGGAATTTGGAGATTCTTATATCCGCTAAAAGCAAGAAACTACTAACAATTATTATTCAAGATTATTATTACAACAGTTCTAGTATGTCTCAGTATGTCTTAGGTGCCTTTATTGAAGGCTTAGCCCCAGCTTATGCCATGGCTGATATTATACGCCCAAGAGCATGACCGACTGCAATCGCTGCCTCTGATACCACCCTGAGCTTTAAACGTCACACCCACACCTAAATCAGCTGCAAACAAAGCATCATTGTAATGCTCATGATACTGGGAACCAACTTCTCTTTTCGTATACGGTATATGCTTCAATCTCGCTACATCGAGATCAAAACAGGGTCCAAAAAGATTTAAACTCAAGAACACTGACTATCACAATTGAGACCAGGTACCAAAAATGCACATCAAAATGAGACAACAATTTGGTAAAACAGCTCTGTTGTTTCTGGCAATATCTTGCTGTCACAAACCCATAATCTAAAGACACCTTAAACAAACAAAAAAACCCTTTGCGGGGAACAATGAGAGAATTTGCTAGCCATCCTCCACCTTGTCCAAAAATAAACATGTTTGCTTAACATTACATTACATCCCAAGACGTGAAAAACAAGTAGATAAACAAGAGTCAAGATGTTGGTCCAACAAGGAACATGCAAGATCTTTAGCTACCGATTTTATGATTTATATTGATATATAAAAACAACCCTGTAGCTTGCTTCAGATATCATAATTCTGCTTCGATGGATTACCATGATTTATAATTGAGCGAGTCATGTGTTGTCCTTCTGTGTAAATTGGGGTTAATTTAGATATAATTTAACCCTTCCGTTAAGTAAATAGCACATTTCAGTCTAGACTGCTTTTAACTCATGTGCTCCCGAAAATCAAATCAAATTTGAAGTCCATCCTCTTTTAAACAGGAAAACAGAAACACACACCCAGCACATAGACAAAAATGCAATCCTCACAGAGCAACAGGATATTTCAAAACTATGTTAAGCCTTTCATCTTATTTATATCATCATAACTTCAACTATCGTTACTGGGAGTGTGCATTCCATTAATTCCATTCCATTTAGTAGTCACAATACAATCCTCATGTGGATTATCCATGATATCGCAGTGGTGGTAAAGGATGCACTGCCAGATTTTGTTGTGGTGGCATTTTTTGAGGATTGTTTTATTTATTCGCATAGCAGGAACATGTTAAGGGCAGCTCCATTTGATGGTTTGAATTAAAGGGGCTGTGTTCCAATCATCTTTGGGACCTCCCGATTTAACCGGACCTGAAACCTATCTATTCGAACGACACCGAGCTGAACCGTGTGGACTCCTCTAAATTATCTTCTCGCCTATTAGTAGACCAAAATTTTTTGCTATCAAGAGAAAGCCGTATTTTTTCTCATTGTCGTCCTAAAATGTCAGCTTCAAATCCATTTCTTTCTCAAGTGTACTGATATAAAACTACCGTTAATGGTTAACCATCAATGTTAGTCAGTAGTGAATAGGCATTGACACTAGCATTATTGCGTCTAGCATCAAAACCACAAGTTTGTTTCCCACGGTACTTGATGGTCAGTGTGTACAAGTATCAGGCTGATCTCATATCAAGTAGCGAACACGATAGACAAAGATCGGAACAAGCACCTTTCAAGAGACACAAGGACATTTCCTGAAAAGTGTACTTTTTTAAGCTGGGCATTTTACATATTTAGAATGCTTACCAATACTTTTCATTATCATGCTTTGAGGTGTCCGATACGCGATAATATCGGATCCTACGCATGATAATGATAAAATCGGATGATTTGCGCCCAATATTTATTGGTCTCGCTATGAGTTTTAAAATATTGGGCTCGACTGCGTCTCGCCCAATATTTTTGCAACTCATAGCTCGACCAATAAATTTGGGCTGAATCAATCCAATTTTCAGGGCTAGAATTTTGGCGAGAATCCGAGAATCGATTCTCGCAAAGATTCTTGTAAATTGATCTGCGTGAATCAACGTTGATTCTTGTAAACTTTAGAACTTAACACAGTAGCGAATTAGATGATTCCCGCAAAATTAATTTTTGAGAATCAAGACTGATTCTCGCACTCTCCAACGAAATTCTACCCCTGATTTTATTACAAACTTCTGCAATGTAATTTTTTGCGTAAATCCTCTTATGTTTTAATCTCGTTTTTTTTTTGCTATTTCATATCCACGTCCTGGTGCCGATGCTGGTCTTGTAATTGGCGCAAATAGTCTTCGTCACTGTAAGCGCCATTTCTCTCAAGCAAGCAAGCAACCAACCAACCAACCAACCAACCTTTTCAATCTCTCATTTAGGCTTGTGCTGCCAAAAATTAACACAACAAAGTTTTTCCAGCAATCTGAGTTTTTTCACCAAAGTCTAAGCCACAATTTTTTTAAAGCTTAGTCCGCTCGTCATCCCACTTCCGGGGCCAGAGTATGCAAATTTTGCACAGATCACGCACAATTGAGCTACTCAGCATCGGCGATTGTTGTCAAGGTGCACTTGCGCCAGCGGCCCAATCACCGACCAGTGCGTAGTACACTAGTAGAAAGCACTACATGCTTAAAATACGCTTATTGTAAAAGGAATGGTGCATGGCTTCTACTTTAGTTGCTTACAAGCACAGCTAAAAACATACTGTAAAACAAGTAAATTTCGCTAGCAATTTAATTTCGCTAAGACCTCCTGATCACTAAATTAAATTGCCGCCAATAAAGATGAATTGCTATAGTCTAACATAGAAGGTTGATTCAAATTAGTGAAATTAAATTGCTGCAAAAATATGATGATTTGCTAATTCGCTTAATTAAGTTGCCAGGAAATTAAATTGTTTTACAGTAACATAATTCTGAAAGGACTTGTACTAGCAGCACCTGAACAAGAAACACAACCTGTCCCACAGTTACCCATAGTTCTTCTTGTTAGTCACCTCTACCAGATTAGTCAATACTTTTGGTATTAGGGCCTACTATTTTGATAAGAAAGCTTTCAAGTTCAACAATAAAATGGTACACACTTGTGGACTAACAACTAACAACTGAATATTTGAGCAAAATACTTACATGAACATCAAATAGTACCAATACCAACATGGTGCAGCTAACAAGTTGACCCTCCTCAAACCAAGCTCAAACTAACTGTTGATTGAACTAACCTTCACTACATCAGACTTCTGGTAAGCATGCTAAGTCTCCCTCTCTGTCCAGCAACCTTGCATTCCTAATACAACAGGATTCCCCACTTGGGAAACAAACACATGCAGGTCAAAAGCCCCCAGCCCACTGATATGTCAGCACTAGACCAACTTGCCCTCAAACTATCAACTCACTCTGATCAAAAAGTTCATGTGGGACCTGCTCATTCTGATACAACTATCACTAGGAGAAAGAATAAGCATGTTCAGGTTAAAACTGGTACTTTTTGTTTAGGTGGGAGAGTTTGTACCTAGTGCCAGGTGTTTATCTTATCACTCTGTCACAGCGCCTTTTATTTCCTGGCAGAAAGTTTATCAAATCCCATCAATGTACAAAGCACTATTGCCAATCATCCATCCATCAAAAAACCCTTTCCTGACAAAGAAAGTTGGAGGCTACATTTTACAAAGAGCATTCACATGGACACAAGAGTTAATTTACTGTGTAGGTAGTTAATTTACTGTGTAGTTTATTTATTGTGACCTATCTATTAGAAAAGAAAAGGAAAAATACTTTTAACAGTAGGCCTTTTGTTGGGCATACAAGTGAAGAATATAAAAAATTAAACTTTACCATAATAATCTTAAAATTGGCAACATTTTGTGCAATAGTTCGACCTACATTTCTATTAACAGTAAAATATTTTTTTTTGTTTACAACTGGCATTTAAATGACCTATTAAATTTACCCTCAAATACTCACCCACATGAACCCATGCTTATCCATAGCGTAATCTGCCGCTCAAGTTTTTTTACGCTAATGGAATGTGTGGGCCAAGAGAGCAATGAACCCTGGGTAGGATCAAAGGCTATGGCTAACATGGGAAATAGTTGCCATGGAAACTGTACACATGGGTTGGATATAGCTAACAGTAACAAGTAGGCTGCAATCACCTCCTTTGCTGAAATGAACTGGGAACTTTTAACATCCCCTTGTTTTTGCACCAAATTATTTTACAACAAATTTTAGCAGAACAAGCGATTATTATGAGCAAACATAACTGTTATCAATTTGATGTGATAAAATCATCTAATTGCTTATTGAAGTATTGTTCAAAGATTACTCTCACAGTTGACCATGTAAATATAATATACTGTGGATACAGACCCCAAGGGCTGACCCTGTATGGGCTAAACATGAAAATGAAGACAGGCCGACAAACATAAAATGGCAGCTGCCAAAAAGCTAGACAAATAACATTGGTAATAATTTATGACTACTCCGCTTTTAATTTATTACTACTGGGTGTAGCCTGGTGTGGAAAGACAGCTTATTTGGAGGTTGACACAACCAGGAAACCCTTCTCAGGTTCAGAGTGGAATTACAACTTATGAAATCTAATTGATGCGCCGAAATCTACGCAGAAGTTTGCAAGCATCCTTGTCGTGATGCGGCCCATATTCATAAATGTTTCTTAAGCAATACAAATTTTATTGGATAACTAGTATTTAACATTAATTTCGTCGTTGTACAGTATTTTCGTTCCTCTATTGGAAATACAGGCCTACATCATTCGCTGTATGATCTTGCCTGACCTCTAATTGATTGGCAATGATTCTAGAAAAATATTCTATTTTTGAATTTGGTTATTTACTCTCTAACTGAAAAGTCCCAGTAAAAATGTAACTGAATATAACTTAAGACCAAGAAAAAAGAAAGTTCCTCTCAGTCTCAGTTTCCCGCTCACATATGTGTAAAATTTTCTTTTTAATAAGGTTTTCAAGAGATTCATAACAAGAAAAAAAAAGGAAAAATTGGCAGCAAAGCAGCCCCCCCCCCCAAAAAAAAAGGGGTACAAAAAGAATTTCCACTCCCCCCCCCACCACCACCACCACCACCACTACACACACACACTGAGCCTTGTGATTTGTTTGGTCCCATTGCTGTGGCAACAAATCCTATTATAGCACTTTGGAAATAAACTATTCCTCTTTGTGTGTCTAGCACATTTATTTTGATTGAATAAACTAAAGTGACCAATTATGTGCAGCCTGTCTTCTTGTCAAATCAACATTTCACTTGTTTCAGCAGGGAAGGTGGTTTCAGCATACCATGTTTCACACCTCAACCTTTTCTATATCTGTCCGGCATTTTTTGCCAATTTTAAATATGCCAGTTTCCACGGATCATTGAGAGGATATTCCTTTGATATAATACCTCTATCAATGTCAGTCATCTTTAAAACCTTGACTTTCTTTTCTCTCTCCTTTCAATGATCATCAAAATCAGATTTAAGATTTGTTTAATCCATTGTAGTACAATGCTAAATACCTCAAGTAAGACTAGTTAAAATCTATCCTGAATCCTTGCTTGAAAATCTCCTAATAGGTTATATAAAATGCTAGATAGTTTTAATTGTTGCTACAGCAACCTCAAACTTGATTCCACATACATGGCTGTGTTTAAAAAAAGATGCAGATCATCTTCTCTGATAGCCTTATCTGCTTATTGATACCTCTATCTGCAATGACTGACAATGCAGATCAGGATTTTCTTTAAATACATGTAGATCAATTAATCTATAGTTGCTACCTGTGGAAAGTAAGACCCCCTCACCATCACCTGGGCAAGTGAGAGTTCCAGTAAAACTCCACGAATTGATTTGGGCTATTTTCTTCTAAGTGCATTGGTTTGGTCACTAGAGCCATTTTCCATGTGCCCTTATTTTTACCCAACTCGCATTTTTTTTTTTTTTCGTCAGATTGTAGAATTCTGGTATACAAAATTCATAAAATTTTGTCACCGGCCTAATTTGGGCCAAGACTTCAAATTAGAGGGTGAAATTACAGCCACATTTAAAGCTGGATGTTTTGAGATCACAGCCACCCAAAAAAAAAAAAAAAAAAAAACCCCCCCCCCCCCCCCGCTCAACTTTTGAGGTTCAGTTTTTACATAAAGCCAAGTAAAATAATTATTAGTTTCTCGTCCAAACTTTTTCAAAAAGGAGGATGCAGGCACATTTTTTGCCTTTTCCAAAACAATGTTACGCACAATTACATCATTACTTCTTGGGCAAATTGGCTACCAATGCCATCCTGGGTTTGGAACACCTGCTACCCATTACAATGCATTAATCCACCTTTACCATGTTTACACTCCAAGATTCTTAAAACCAAGGATATGCAACACCTCCATCAACCTGCAATCCATTTTATAAATACCCAGATTAGATAGCAGGCCATGAAACAAAAGTTTACTCAAAACTCTAGGAGGTAAAACTTATTTGAACCATGGAGGCAACAAATGTCTGCGAACAAAACAAGCCAAGTTTGAGAGGACTATGTGGTATTTTGTAATTGTTTGGTCAATTATTCACCATGGGTGAAACAATTGGTGCCCAGGACTTCTGTTATTTCTCCTTGGCAAACCAGGAAATGCTGCTACTGTTTTGAATTAAACCTTTCCATTTTACAATCCCAGAACACTCTACCATAGGATATGTGCATGTAACAAGAGGAGGTAGTATCCTGGGGTAGTGTTCTTCCCACAATGCAATTCTTCCAATACAACAGAACTCACCCCAGTGTTGCAATTTAAGTACTTTTTGTCACTATAAATTCAGGTGACAACCAGTGCAAAAATGTATTGGAAGAAATGCATTGTGGGAAGAACACTATACCTCCTCTTGCATGTAACCATCAAACAAACATTTTCTTTTGTGGTGCAATTTCAGTGGTTGAGTTTTTGTTGACATTCTAACTTTTCCTGTTCTATTGTCTTAAAAAATAAATTTGGTCATGGGAATTTTGACAAAATTTTCCTGTTTACAAGTTGATGCACAGTTCTAAAAGGCACTCAACCCAAATTATTACACAAGAGATGTGCTACCAGTATGAGTCATTTTCAGCATTTTTGTAAATTTACATGTCAATGTTGGTTACTTTTTCTACAATTTGTTGGCAATCTGGAACCAAAATTTCCCAAATTGCTCAAAACAGTGGACATTTTGAGAACAAATTACACATTTTTGTTTTAAACTTTGGCCCAAAATCAGCATCTCCGATGTAGTCCCAGTGGTGAAAATTGGTATAGATTTGAAGAGTCTTACCTCCATACAGTGTATTCTTGAAGGCAATCCAAATAAAATTTGAGGACACCCCCCCCCCAGCACAGTCATGCCCCAGGTCATGCCTCACCATCTGGACTAGAGTAGCAATTTACAATATATGCAGACCCCATATAGTTGCCATGCATAATTTAATAGGTCTACAACAAATTATCATAATATACTGGTAGTTCTACTCTCACAGTCTCTGCACAACAACAAATTTACAGAGATTGATCACAGTCCTGATTTTGGTAAAATGACACAACCTCAATGAGTATACTGTGGCACTAGTTTCTGTTTAAATCATATAGTACGGTAGTAGGGTATTTATGTCTGGGAATATGACCATGGGTTGATGTGTGGGACAAACAAAAACTTCAAAGTCACACCACTTTTCAACTACATGTACATGATGGCTGAATTTGGCCCTGGATATTTAAATGCAGAAGCATGACATGTAAACAGGCCTGATCAAGCAAACTGCACCAGTGGTGCAAATGGGTGAAGGTGGTTGCCATGGTAACTAAGCCAGCTCATCCACAGCTGACTGGCACAGCTGCACTTTTCGGCCCATATCTGAGTGGGATTCCAAGAGTCATAAATAAACAGTAAAAGTTTCCGAAAAATCAGTACGCAAGCATCTGTGAAAAGAGTAGGCCCTATGCTGTAAGAATCTGTGTGTGGTCACACAAACATCAACAATTTTTATTTGCATACACCACATGTACCTTTCAATAAATACACAAACATGAAGGTTAAAAATAATTTTACAGATTTAACATTGGCATTGGCTCGTAGTAGATCAACTAAATCTAATGAATAACAAAAGACAAGACATTATCCATTCATGGAAAGAAGCTAACAAGTAGAATTTTCACTTATTTTTACTGGCACATGTCCCCATGATTACCATGAATGAACAAGACTACAGTGTATAATAAAATCCAATGAGAATAATGTTATCTGGGTACCCTTACATCAATAATTCTAATTTTAGATAGTGAAGATAAAATAACACGGTCCATTGCAACCACTAATTGGGATCAATTTTCCCTTTCTCTCTTCAATGACCACACTGCTTTCAGAGAGCATCCAGGTGTTCGAGAAGATTTCTTGTAATCCTTCTTGGACAAATCACGAACTGTTTGATGGTCATTTATTTCACGTTTACAATGGGCAAAGGTGATCACCAAATTCATTTTTAATGACGAATGAGGAATACGTTTGCATAAATTCAAGTTGTTGCTGTTTACACTAACACCGATTCTAAATATGCATGACTCATGATTGTTTTTAACATTTTTATATCGACACTTTATAGACACCTTATAGGGGCACCCCCGGCCAGGGGGTGGCAAGGGGGGCAGTCGCCCCCCCCCCACTAAGACTTTCAATATTCAGGAAAAACAGGGGGTTTAAGCAATAAATTGTGTAAAAATTAGGTTTTTTTTACCCATATGAGGTAATCGTGTAATGTTTCGCCCCTCCTATGATTTTACCCTGGTGCCGCCCCTGCACCTTATAACAGTTAATAGTATTAAGTGTTATTTCTGCAAAAAAGTCAAGTTTGATGACGTATTATTACTTATAATGACATGATGAATTGTAAGCTTGTGGAGCATCAGGAGCATTGGTAGGGAAATCTTAAATTTTCAATTATTTACCACAAAACTAAACCCCTTAGTCAGGAAAATGTGTTAAAATGATCAAGAGGACATGCCTATATATTTTGTGAAGCTGAAAAAACTGAAAGTTATTATAATTAAGATTTGCAAAAATATGACATTTAAACCAAAACAATGAAAGTTTTGATGGAAAGACTTCCATATGTACCCCCCTCGTATATATTTACATGATACAAATTTTATTTTAATTTTGGCCTTGTTTCATCAAAAATTAGAATAAACTGCTAAAATAATTAAATTGTATGTTGCATGTAAATATATTATGAGTTGGGGTATATATGGAAGTCTTGCCAAAATGGAAACTTTTTTAATTGAGTCGAGAGGGGACAAGGCCGTGGAACACGAAATGCCACCTTTTAGAATTTTGGATACTACGAGTTCAGTAGTTGCATCCCAGATTTTTAGTCCATGGCCGGGGGTCCAAGGGGGTGGGGGGCACATCTCCTATTTCTTTGACTTTGCCATTGGGTTGGTTGTTTGTACTAGTGCAAATGACTGGTCAATTCTGACTTTTAACTATACTTTTAGCTCGCCTTATGCTAATCACGATATAGACTTCATATAATAAAGTAGTAGTGGTGGGTGGTTGTCCATGCCATAGGCTAGCATGACTCCCATGCGCTCTTCTGCTTCAGTGCTTGTAATTAGGACTTCACTCATGCCATTTTGTCCCGTGTATAAATGTAAACGTAGACATGGTCCTGCATGGAAAAACTACCGACCCGACAAACACTGAACAGCACATGCATTTATATGGTTCATATAAAAAAGAAGAAAGAAAACTTACGTGTCTAACTTCCGGATAAATGTTATGCTTGTAAAATTGTACTACGACAGTCAGAAAATCACGTGCAGTATCCACCATATGCCCAGATTAAGAAATGGCACACTGTGCTGTGCAATGCCAATGGTTGTGTATGTGTGCCGCTTTTACAAAGGATCTGTCTGGACCAGGTGTACAATTAAACCACTTCCGGGGATATCCCCGACGCTTTTGCGGCTGTTACTGGTCGCTATGGCTAAATTACCCTCCCTCTGAAAAGTTGGTTATAACAGGAATCTAACTCTGAATATTCCTAATAATAACACAAAATTACCTCAATTTCAATCGATGGTCCTCTTATTGAATATTTCCATCCCTTTTGACGCATATTAAAAGTGTTCTACAATGATAAATTAAGAGAGTTTATAATTTTACGTGAGAGGAATGTAGCTTGCAATCAATGGCAGATCGCCCGATAGCAGGGAGGCTGGTGCTATAGGGCAGAGGGGCACTGCCCCACCAAATTTTCCAAAAGATAAGATATTTAAACCCCCAAATATCAGATGTATAACCGGTGTTAAGGTCTACATTTTTGTGTTTTATAACTGTTTTCAGCCAACAAAATATTGTACTTCAATGTCTATCAGAAGCACACAGCACTACTGCACAAGCATGCTAAGTAAATGGTGCTCAGATGCCAAAATATGCTGTCACTTATGGGCTCACTGTAAGTGGGGCACTAGGCCTCCAGTGCCCCAGAGAATACACAGACACCCATGCTTGTGAATCAAACTCTTTTACTACATGTTGCACATTCACTATACCACAAATGGTTTGGTTCCTCTACTCTAAAAAGGCTAGTGCGACCCAGGAGACTGGTGAGGTGGGGCGGCATTTTCTCATTTGCCCCTATTGGAAATTTGTACAATATGCCTGCAAGCATGACTCATCAACCTAGGAACTTTCTGGTAATTGAGCTTATTGGAGTCCTCGTTGGCCTTGTGTTTATTCACTAGCCACTGAATCTGTGGTATATAACAAATTGATGAATGATGTTTTCAATTCTTATGTGAAACATTTGCCCTGGCCTTGATCAATGAGTTTCATTTACCAGCACTTAAAATAGTGATACAAAGTACCAGAGGAGCATTTGTTGTGCTTCATAATACTTATTAGTGCGATTCTGAGTTTTATGTGTTACTACATTCTAATCAACTAAAATGAGGGGTAAGTTATTAGTAGGCTACAACTTTTTATATAAATGTTGTGTGTAGGCCTAGCGCCAACATTAACACATAATTTTACAATGTTCAAATATAAACATTTAAAAACATAACAAAATTAAAAATAAGCAAATTTTCCAATCAGGAGTTGGAAAAAATGCCCCAAATGGGTGGCCAACTCAAATTGACTCTAAATAAAAAATAAAAAAATTCAACATCTGAGGGGGGCCACATCCCCCTCAGGCACCACCCCTGCGGCGCTGACGCGCCGCTTTGCCCACCAAAATAAAACTTCACTAGCCGCCAATGCCCATAGCGTACTAGCAACCAATCAAATGCAGAGATTTGGAGGGGGCAGATGTAGGAAGAGGTCGGGTCCCAGAATTCCGCGCGGTTGGGTAAGTCTTGTTGTTCTGAAATTAATTGCCGTTTTTACAGAGGAATGTTTAAAAATTGCAAAAACAGCTTTACGGTATATGAGGAATGATATATTTCAAAAACATTTATTCTATTAAAATTATTCTATTTTAAAATTAATAAAGGTTGTGATGCATGGGACCAAAACGATACACGTGGGCACGTGTGGCACGATGTAAACCAACAAGGCGCCAAAGTAGACACGTATCGATCTTCAATTGAGTTCATCGAATTTTAGTGAAGGCAAGTAGTTAAGAGGGTTTACAACAACCAATGACAAAATCGCCTTTATGGAGCCTGATTGTGAGTGACAAAGACCGCGCCGTTTAGATAAACCAAATTCTTGAGACTTTTGTGTGTGTGGTAAAGTGAGCTATTCAGGACTTATACAGAAGTTGCAAATTTTTCATTGAACAGTTTACTATGGCAATCCACTCTGATTAATTAGTTAGGCTTTGGTGTGTCCAGTGGGGGAAAAAAAAAAAATGGAGAGAGGGAATATGGATTTTTACCTATCTGTAGATGTATGAGGTGTCAGGAATAGGGTTTCCAAAAAAAATTCAGAAAATGAGCTGCAATTCATTCCTCAATTTCAGCTACTTTTGGTGTTGTTTTGATAGACAATTGGTAGAAAGTTAGAATATGCATTTGGACAATGAAAAGTAGGGTCTATGAAATGAAATTGGTCTTAAATGGGGGTCAATGGAAACTGAAAAAAAAGAGCCCTGAAAATGAGGGTCTTATAGGAGGCACATACCCTACTACCTCCAATGTGAGACCCCCCCCCGACCCAACCTAACCCTATTTTATCTGAGGCTTACAATCAAAATCCCTGAAATGAGTATAGCCCCACCTCTTGTACCTAACTGCCTGGGGAAATGAAGGGAATTGTAGGGATATTTTTTATCTAGTTATCTTTTTTTTTTAATTATAGGGTGATCTGGTAGAAAAGAGTATACCATTTCTTAGGATTTAGCTTCTGTATTTACCCATTTTTCAAAATTTTCAAAAAAATTGGCTTTATAACTTGTTTGAAGGCAGTTTTTTTTGCGGGGGGGATGTGACCCAGGTCTAAGGAATCTCATGAAAAAGACCCAATCTCCAGCACCTGTGGTAGTTATTTTGCACCAGTTCCCTCATGAGTCAATATTTGTTCGGCTATACTATAAGCATATATTCTATATAGTATAATTTATGAAATCATATAATCCTTATAACATTTATGTATTGTAATGTTTGTATATAAGTGATTGTGTCATGTTGTAGCTTTGCATGTAAGTATCCCCTAGCTCCCATGGGCACTGTTGTGATATGAAACATACTCATAACATCAAAAAATTATTGCAGTCCTCCGATTGCTTGTCGTTGCCTGTCAGAGGGGGCAGGGGATTCCCTAAATTTTTACCCCCCCCCCCACCCGCGCCGTGCAAACGAATGGTATAATGCAATTAAGCCTTAATTTCTGTACACCAGATAAGCCATGACACCATTGCCCTAATTCTATTTCAATGTTGAAATGCCACCAAATTCTAAAGAGGTTGAAAAACATCATACACATAAGTTGAAGTTCAATGTTGACTGCAAACATTGAAAGCACAATGGGTTTCCACTGGTGATCAGTTACTGATTTTTTTATTCAAAAATATTCGATGTTGAACCCAAAATGACAATAATGAAATTAATTCACAAGTGTACTCAAATCTTAATTAATGATAACCTATATGATAGTACAGCATCCTCATTTCTGTAATGATATTAAGCACTAGACTCCCTGGGGCATGGTATAAGTCGAACACATCACGCTTTACAATAAATAGCAATATCCCTGTATGTCATGCAGGGAAGAGTTAGCTACAGACAAAGCTAACTTAAATAGATCAAAATCTTGTAGCGAAAGCTGCAATGCTTCCATCTGTATGCTGCAGCAGACAGTCATTAGGCAGACTTAGATGTCATGTGCAAGATGTGTGCTTGTACTTGGAACCCGGGGGTACCCAATACAAATGACCATATGGGGACGTGCAGCAAACATGGGTCTCATTTTCAGCCTTCTGCATAGTATATTAATGACCATTTTTTTTCATGCCAATTTTGGTATAGTAATGGGTTAGGGTTTTTTCAAATTTTTCTCAAATTTGTTGGAATATTAGTCAAATTTCTTCAATCGGAGGTCAAAATTTCCAAATTTGCTAAAAGTTGAAATTTTGAGGAAACAATAGCAATTTGGTATTAAATTTGGCCCCAAACCTGTATCTCTGGCAAAAATTGGTATATATACAGGTCCTACTTCTAGACTCTCGGAGGCACATTCCTATCCTAACCAAACTTGAAACTTTTTTTTTCAAAAAATGTCAAATTATGCATTTTAATTAATGTACCATATTTAGAATCAACATAAAAATGTATTCAAGTAAATCAAACAAGCCTAGTCTTAGGTCTGTGTTTTTGAGATACTTCCAAAATGACATGCAGTCATTTGGGAAGTTATCTCAAACACCAGACTCATTTGTCACATTTTTCTTGTATACCATATATACACTAATATGGGGTTACTCACTTGATAAATATGGATCCCATTTTCCCAAAACCTGCTTCAAAACATTGTTAAAAGTCACAAATTTTCTGGGGCTCACAGAAAATTTTGAAAAATGGATATATATTTGAAGCAAAATCCTTAGAAATGGGTACCTTTTAACCAAATAACCCTTAGAAATGGGTATAAGGGTGCGACTCCTCAGCTGCACATCCCAACCAAAGCAAATCTGAGCCCCCCTGGAATTTATCATAGACTAATGATAAAACAAATTTCCAATATGCTTGAGTATACAGCTATGCTGTATGAGCCCAAAAATGAGCACTAACACACTAGACCAGCAGCACTGCAGCATCATACTATAATTTGGCTAATGTTGTGGGTATGTATGTATGTATGTATGTTAATAAAAAGCTCCGTCAGTTTTGGTCTAAATTGCGCCAAATTCACAGGAAAGGTGCATGAGGATACCGGACGGGTTCGAAACTATATTCGGACAAAATCGGTTCAGAAATGGCTGAAAAATCAGTGAAAATTTGGTCGGTTGCTAAGCAAAATTACCCATTTGTTTATAACCGTTACTAACCAGTGCGTACGCGTTGCGCGTTGTGAGGAGCGGTTACGCATGAGACGCTATATCGACGGGCGGTTACGCGTGAGACGCTATATTCGCCACGCAAAATAATAGCCGCTTTATTAATAGTGCAGATGGTGTGGGGGTCAATAACACATCATGTTATTTCGCTTTGATTGTCGTATGTATGATGGAAGTTACGGGTTAGGATACGGGAGTAGTTTGAGAAGAAAATAAAATATAGGGAAAGTTACAGGATGAAATATTTACAGTTTAGCATTTAGAAAATAAGAACATCATAGGCCTAAGCTACATGATATGCTGGAAATTACGGGAAATAAAATACGATTACAGGATGTTGTGGTAGTTGAAGGGGGTTCATAAACTGCAGGATGGCGAGAACTTTATACGGGATTTTGAGGAGTTATGAGATAAATGCATGTGTATTATGAAGGGAACTACGGATTACCCCAAGATGAGTACTTTTGAGAAAAAAAGGTTTAACACGGAAACATATTTGGTTGCGGTGGTCTCGCCATAGTGTGTGATCGCTTCAGTTTCAGTGATCGCTCCCGGTTCACTCAACTAGCAGGAACCCGCGCCAATAGCGCGGGCCCCCGATAGTTACTCTAATAACTCCATGGTTCCTCAAGTTACATGCACTCAATGTTAGTTCAAAATAACCCTGATACACTTGGTTCAATGTTCTGGAATTTGCAAATTAAAATGAAGACATTCATGGATCTATGACACATGCGACTGATGATGAATAGTTGTCAGCTATACAAAAGACTGTCTCTAACTTTGTGTGGACTAGCCAATATAAATTAGTATGGCAGTAATGCAGCGACAGTAAACGGAAAGTAAAACCAAGAAAAAGCATTTCCCCATTGTTCTGTGCACATACAGTATTTGCATAGAGTGCCAGTCTTCTGCATCTGAAGGTAATGAGTGGTTTGTATTAAATTCTAAATGTATTGGAAGCAAAATATATCCATTTAGTGTTAAAACAAACTTAGCACAAGGCTCATCCATCTGGCTTTGCCATGGTGGGCATCAATTCCACAAGGAAGGGTCCAAGTAACCCTGCCTTATAAGTATTTCAATGTTTAATATGTGTAGTAACGGCACTATAGTATGCACAGCTTATGCAACCAGGGAATTACCCAGGTTAGCTTTCAAGTGAAGAATCTGTCATGCATAATCACAGTATATGAAAATAATATAGAAGAAAGATGGGCCTAGACAATGGAGAAGCTGAAACAAAATGTAAATGCTTGAAAGCAAAAAATGTCCTCATTCTTAAGTAAATATCCATACATCAAACTAATGTTGGAAAGCTACATTCATCATAGGTGCTATGTGCTTTTTAGGGTAAACAATACAAGTGTTTTTCATGCTTTAAGCAAGGATAGTATGTAGTGGTCTCCACTATGCTTTGTGTTATTGTTGAAGTTATAGTCGATGTCACGTCATTGTTTATAATTATTATACAATGATGGGGGAGGGGTCTTAACTTTGATTTGGGTAGGAGTGTGCACTGAACTTTATGGCTTGAAAAACTGAAAAACAATTTTTGCCAAAAAGTTTAAGTCTTCATAACTGAAATTTTACCAATGTTAGGTTCTTGCCAAATAATTTTGGACAAAATTGTTGAAACATATGGGGCTGATAAATACTAATTCCCAAGATTTGTGTTAAAGAATCTAAACTTTGTGAAATTTTTTGGCAAATCAGGGTTTCAAAGAAACCAGTGGGGAGAAGAGGTGCAAACTGGGGTCTTGACTATTGCACATACCTGTACCATCTTAGGTTCCCCCCAACCTGACGAGGGGCACAATCAAAAAGCTAGTTGCACATGCAGAGATGTTTTATGATGTCACCAAACTTAAAGGTCCATGGACATGGATGAGTAAGTAGACATTTCTTAATTTCTTACATTTTCGTACCTCAACAGTATCTGATCATATCGCAACACAGATTTTTAAAAGTGAATATCGGGAAAGTGTTAAATTTCAAGGATAAATATACCCCACTGACAGGGCCTTCTCAGGTTTTCAGCGAAAGCGTAAATATCAGATGCTGGATTGGATGGTGACCCTGTTAAGGAGTCAGAGTCGTAAGAGTAACAAGTTGTAAACAAAGCTCACACGTGGGCTAACCGCACCGCAAAGTCCGGTATCTCTTCTTGTCAGTTTCTTTGTCTGGTAACTTGAATAAAGCTATTCTGTTCTGATTCTCCCTATCGGTACGGTCGCCGCTGGTGCAGCCGTCGACAATAACAGCGCCATTATTATCGTAATTTTAAGGCACCAAATCAAGAAAAATTATGCCATATGATACAACACTGTTTTGTTTTGTTTGACGCATAAGTCAACTTTTAGTATGCAAGAAAAACTGGCACGAGAACGTCCGTCCCTATGACGATCATAGACGCGGATCGCCGTATTGTTATTCACTCGGACGTCCACACGCGGGTCATCGCGCCAGCGCGACACTCACTTTTCGTTTTGAAAGCCTGTCCAAAACACATGATATTATGCCCAAATTTTATCAAAATATACGGTTACTCAATTCCTGCCTTCATGCAATTGACATGATACCAACCATCCTCTGCCTGCAACCATTTTTTGGTGGTATTATAAGTATGTTTAAAGCATGTCCATGGACCTTTAAGGAGAGACAAAATATAGGCGGAGATAGATGAACAAACTGGAAGTATTTATAAGAGCAAAGTGGGTGGGACTGACCTTAAATAGTGGTTCGGGTATGTGCAGTAGTCAAGCCCCAGTTCAGTTTGCACCTTTCCTCCAGTGTTTTAGACTTCCTGTTCAAGAATATTCCAGGCCCTAAGATCCACATTTGGCCCAAAACCCCAAAAGTTTTAGCTCTTTAGCCTTAAAGTCAGGCGTGTGACCAGGGGGTGGCTTTGGGGGCTCAAGCACCCCCTATTTTTGGCACATTTCAGCAGCTCAGCCAGCTCTCAGGGTTTATGGTTTCCTGGGATGCCTCTGAAAGTTGTATTTTTTAATTGGCCCAAAATTCAGTTCCCAGGTTGATAAAATTGGTTCAAAGTTTAGTGTGAAGATCCATTGACACAACAAATGTCAATTATCAAGCCCAAAGTTGGTGGGGGCACTTCAACATGCAACCCATCTAATCCAAGTTGAGTGCCTCTCTCCCTGACAAAGGGCAGGCTGTGAGCAATATTCCTAGATTCAAACAAACCTCTCTTAACCCAACCCACACTTTTTATTATTTTTATTAAGACTTAGTTAAAAGGGTAACCTCAATCAGTGATCCAAGCAATGCTAGGCTATAAGGGCCCTCTTTCAAAGACAAAGACACACACACAGAGACACTAACTTTTATCATCTATACTTCTGGAGATGACCTGGAAAAAAGTGCAGAATTTGGGGATTACATGCCCGGAAATTTTGATATTTGGAGGGAAATTTTTGTCATGTAAATACAAAAAAAATACATAAGAATTCAAGAGAAATTTTGAAATCTTGAAGGGAATTTTTTGCAATCTTGGAGGGAAATCTGGACTCTATTCCCGAGAAATTTGGCATTTTTTCTATCCCTGCTTCTGAGGGAAGCAAGGAGATCGTATCCTTGGTTAGCTTTGGTTTAAAAGGTAATGGACAGGAAAACAAGAACTAGTAAATATGGGCAGAAAAGAAGAACCTCACCTGTGGCAAAAAACACAACAAACCTTGCCAATAGGCCAACAAAAGGTATGGAACTTACAATTTAGTTGCCCTCTGTTGTCCATTTCCCATAGAGATTTGTGTAAACTTCATTTTTGAGAAAAAAAATCCTGTTTGCCTGCAATGACATTAAGTCCAATTTGCACAGGATATAGCAAGTGAATAAATAATCCAAATCACATGTCAAAAAAATTGTTGCATGTGCTATTATTCATTGTATTATGCGTTCTGATAAATGAAACTTTCAAACAGCTGGTGTTGGTTTTCACATCCATACACCACTGTATTTGGTTAAAGTTTATCACACGATTCTTAGGTTATATTGCTGGCGACTGAATTGACTGTTTCTGATAAAAAAGAAACTGGCAAATATTTTTTTAGGATCAGAAAACAAGCACATAACACTTTTGTCTATGAAATCACAAAGCTTACAGTTCAGATATCAACCCCTAATGCCAATACACCTAAACAACCCCCAAATCTCAACATATATTTAAACAAACATGGCAGCTCTGTTGTCAAACTAAGCCTTTGACATGTTTCTTTCCTATTTAATAAATATACTTTTCACTCAGTAAAACCAGGCAATTCTAGCAACATGCGAATACTCTGATTTCATCATCAACCAATACCAAGATGTGCCTCAGGCTGGTCAACTTATAATCAACAAAATATTTTTATTCTATTCACCAGACTATGCTATATCCAGCAACGTTGCTGTAGATGGTATTATATTGCCAGATTTGCTAACAATGAAACTACCAGTCTGCAGAATTTGGAATCCCAAGGCTTAAACAGTTATATTGGATGGGAACTTCATACTTCTCAAAGGAAAGTATAATATTTTACACATAATAAGGTATGTTATATTGCTAATTTTCACCATGGGGAAACAATTTTCACCTTGGTTTAGGTTAAAGTCAAATGTGTTACCTTTTGAGTTTTTATTGAAATTTAGGTAAAAATGGTAATTTTATCATAAAATATCTTTTTTTTTTTGTTAAAGCATCAATGAATTTGCTTTTTAGGTCTAAAAATCCCATAATTAAATTAGGTTAGTAATTTAGACCCCTCAATACAATACATGCTACTACATTGTGTCATCATGAAATTAAGCTAAATTAAAATTCGGGGGGGGGGGGGGGGCTCCCATTTTGGAAGTTATGCATATGTAAGGCTGTTAAGACCCCCATTTTCAGCATTGTTGTCACCCAAGACCCCATATTTTTTTGGAAACTTCACCCAAAGGCCCACTATTTTTACCACCTTTTTAATTTTACAACTGTCACCCCAAAGACCCAGTATTTTGGGGGGAAATTTTGACAATTTTCACCGAAACACCATTATTTTTCAGAAAATTTTGCAAAAAATTCACCCCATTTTTGGGAAAATTTTGCAAATTTGTCACCCGAAACTGAACACCTACTTTGAGGCAATTTGGCTGTCTCTCACCCAAAGACCCCTATTTTTTGGAGTCCTCTGTCACCAAACGCCCCTGGGTTTGGAAGCACCAGCCTTACACGCATATCCATTTCAAATGTGAGTGTCCCCCCAGAAAGTTCCCTGAATATCTAAATTCCAGCTTTTAAAATGCGTGTATCCCGGGGGGGCCACTTGTATTCAAAGGTGGATATGATGCGTGAACACGGACTTTCAAAATGCACCCTAAACACGTATTTTCACCGACTAAAAAACCAGCTAAAACATACCCTAAACAAGTATTTTTGTCTGTTTATGACACCCTCAACAAGTACGCAGTGCATTGAATCGTAACTATACCTTTATTATTTGGCTTTGCTTTACTTCCCAAGTTCCTAACATTTTGGATGATTTTGATCCCTGTTTAATGAGATATAACATGAAAATTTCAGGGTTAAGAAAAAAACATACCCCTTTTCCATATTTTGCTGTTTTTGACACCCTAAACGATGTACGCGCGTACATCGCCTGTTGGAAAAAAGACACCCTTTTTACGCATTTTCTTGTTCACGCATCATATCCACCTTTGAATACAAGTGGCCCCCCCGGGGCGTGTATGTGTTAGGTGCAAATCCTCATAAATAGCTAAAATTGGTGTATATTTTTGTGTAAAGACCGCTGAAAATAAGTTGGGGAATATGAACTTGAGCCTCAAATTACATAACAATGTGCTCTCTTCGACCTCAAATTAGACTGTGATGTCACTGCGCAACCTAGAAATGCACATGAACAAAGGCAACACAATCACTACGCTAAACCAAATGCAGAGTTAAAACTGCATTTCTCATTACAAATTTTGTTGTAAAATCCTGATTTCTCACCTGCTACATAAGTATTTTTAACAGAAATAACATTGGGAACTTTTGTTCATTATAGGGCTCGCTCTTTTCACTTGATTCCAGGACCTTTATCATTACTCGGCAACTTGAAGAGGCAGATTTCCCTTGAGAAACTCAGCTTGTTAAAGGTGCAACAAGAGATTTGAGGCATCCAAATATTGTATCATAGTAGTAAAATTCATATAGATTAGACACTCTATAGTATTCTTACCTTGTATTTGGCTACAGAAATGTCTTAAAAGAGAGAAAAAAGGTGATTTTGATTTGCTTATATTTCAATATAAAACATATGCTGAATTCGTATTTGCTCCTATACGAAATTAGAAATTTTACAATTTTTGTACCAAAGAAACATTTCTCAGCTTAATCCTTTCAGATGCGGATATTTTGGATGGAAAGCTTTACATCAGGGCAAAAATCAGTACTTTCGATTTTTTTAGGGACACCTGATATGTAAAATCTCTCGTTGCACCTTTAAACGTTAAACTAGTAATAATTAGTATAATGTCTACACTCCTCATGGTGTTGTTGTAAGGGTATTTCTATTGTATAAACTAAACGGAAGTTTAAATACCGTGATCTGTTACTTTTGGTGTAAAATTTTAAAATTAAGAAATGATCACAGCAATATTACAAAGAAATGTACATCCCTATACAATTAGCAAAACATTAATTAGGATTTAATTAATCTTTATCAAATTAAAATTATGTCAAAAAGACAGGCTAAAAACTTAAGAAATCCAATTTAAGGCCACATAATCTTGACACTTTTCTTTATGATGTATAGCCATTTATGTACTGGTGCACGCGCCATGCATCACAACTTAACATTCCATCTCCATCACTTTTGAAATTCATGATGTATAGGAAAGTGTTATTTTATATTAGGCAAGATACCAGCTTGCCAAGTCTGATCAAAACAATGTTGTTTCATATGCCTGGTAATGTACTTACCCCATGTTTCAGATGCTGCACTGGTTCAGCCATATTGTCTGCCAATATCCGATTCCAAATCAAGCCCTTAATCTATATGTGCTGTGAGTACTGCATCAAGTCATCAATATGCATATCACCATGGTAACTCGTCAATCTTGCTCAGGGCGCAGTCTCTCTTGGTTCTCTTCAAAACCTCTCATCATCACCCATTTGGGGGTTTTCTGCTTGCACTGAAAGATGCTGGCTCGAGAATCCCAAAGATCGTCCGACCCCCTTTGGTGCACCTCTTGCTATCTACCGAAGATGACTAGTGTTTCTAGAAAACGCAAAATAACAGGGAATTTGCGAGCTTACCCATGCCTATTCATATACATCCTGAAATGATCGTTGCAGTGCACCACTTTGGGGCATATTTCGACCACAAACTTACAGCAGCCCGGCTATCGGGGCAAAATCTTGAAACCAAGCAGGAAAATCAATGGTGTACTGTTCATTACAGCACTCCTAGATACCTTACTAGACCATCAGTCATGTGTTCACCAATTGCAAATTGTATTATACAAGCACTAAGGAGAGTATTTACTACACTTGGCTGCATTTTACCAAATCACCATTTAAAACTGGGGATAAAGAGTCAACATTGAATTTTGGAGTCAGTTTACCATGAATACTTTTTAAAAATGTTATCTTGAATGTGTTACATTATCTAAAGCTATTGTAAACTTGAGGCTTTTCTGTAATTATAGTATACTTTTTTCGTAAAGGTAGGTGACCCGATCATGATCTGAATTTATATGTTTTCTCCCTCACATAGAAGCTTCTCACCAAAAACATGTGATTACGAATTTGAGTTAAATCAACCATTCAGATAGTAGAAGCAAAAATGTGTACTAAATTGGCCCATAGGACAGTGTGTGCATTAATTAAAATGGCACTGGCACATTTTCAACAAAATATGAAATTCCTTCAATTTGCTCTGAAGTGATAGTCTAGGACCTTGGAAGGTAAGAATACATATACTTTTACACACAAAAATAACATAGCGCAAAGCAGATATGAGACTTAATAAGAGGCTAAAGACATCCAGTAATTTGTAGGCCAAATTTTGAATTTGTCCTAAATTTAATCAACAAAAGTGCCCTTAACTACAGATATCACAGACTCGTTCTCATTGATTTTAAAGCCACAAAGGTCACACACCAGTCAAACAAGGTGCATGCTGTGGGAATCAAATCCGCCATGTGTTTGCTCGTGTTAAACGCCATTCCCGCGTCGTCTGCTGAATGTCGCCGGCAACATTTAATCATAAAATCGTTCTGTTTACCCATAAGGGCGCTGATTTGGGCTTAATCATTCCAGGTTAGGGCTAATGTATATAAAAGCCTTACAACCAAGCAAAAATATCAATTTTTAAAAATCTTGAGGGCACACTATTTTTTCAAATGTGCCAGTGTCCTCTTTAATATATCCCCACATCCCCATTTGGATTCGTATTGTGCACACATTTTCATGATACTTGCATACAATGGACTTTGGGTAATCACCCACATGTTGGTGACCTCGTTTGACCTTGGTGACCTTTGGCCTCATTCACAACCCACAATGGCAGAAGACACTGTGAACACTATTTTGTTCATAACATAAAAATGAAACATTTTCCTGGGCCTTAAATTTCACTGCGATAATGATACAAAAATCTCAATTTTAAGTGGTGGCACAAGGTTGTTGATCGGGTTACCCACCTTTAAAAGAAAGAAAGTACCTTTATGTTATTGTTGAAGTAATTTATGCAGTTGAATACCACTTTTAAGAAATGCAGTGAAAATTGAATCTTTTGCCAATAGTGCTGGTGGCCTATGGATAGAGGACAAGAGTTAGGGCTTACCGGTCAAGTACTAGGAAGAGACAAGATTTGCTTTCAGTAAGACTAACTTAAAGCTCACTGGTTTCATCTTATGGACAAACTATAATCCTTCATTGCAACATAACATTTGCCCAAATGTACATGTATAATAAACATAGTTCTGCTTTTTTACATAATTGGACAAATTGAGTAAACATCCAGTAAGTACTTTGATTTTGTTTAGGTTAGAATAAGATGCCATGGGTGTGGAACTTACTCTGAATTAAAATTAATTCAAAAATAAACTTATGTTTAGACAAAGGTCTGAAGTTTGGCATGATTTCTTACTAAATTGGACCAAATTTCTTTAAATTGTCACAAAATTTACCAAATTTCAGACCCATTTGGCCATATTTGTTGCAAAATTGAGGAAAACTTTGATTACCTTCAAAATGATGTCATTATACCTCAGAACTGAACGTTCCCCACCCCACATTAGTTCTACCCTTTTTTGTAATGAGCACCCCCGCGTTAAAAGCACATTGTGTCAATATAAAACAATAACTAAATGAAAATAAGAATTTGCATTTATGCATTTCTGAAAAGTTTGAGTAAATTAAGATGTAATACAGATTTAAATTTAATCTGAAGATGATCCCTCTACTACAAAATAATTTTGGTGTCAGAAATAATCACTCTCCATGTATGTCTATGACAACTTGTAAATTCCAACACTAATCCAGCAGTACTTTGAATACCAGTATGTACACTGTATGTCGTTTGGATTGTGCTCTTTCTGGTGTAAGTAAAAGAAGTTGTTGGTAATGTATGTAATTACCTCAAGCAACTTAACCATGTGAATGAAAAAGACTGATATTAATTTTGAATAGCAAATTGGAAATGCATAATGTGGATATCAAATATAACCGCCCTGTAGCTGCATGTTATAGGTTTCAATGTAGATCGTTAGACTTTAGTTTTCCAATAAAAAAAATTATGTTAATCTGCATGAGTGGGAGCAAACCGCTGCAGGCAGTGGGTGGGTGGGCTGGGGAAGGGCGGCGGGTGGGTGGGTGAGTGTGTACTATAAACAAAATTAAAAGGTTTGACTTCAAAGCAGACAACTGGCAGGCTGGTGGTCGGGGGGGGCTGGTAGAGGGCAGGCGGGCGGGGGCTGGTAGAGGGGAGGCGACCGGGGGGGTGGTAGGTGTTGTTGTTTGTAACTATGACAAAAAATAAAGGGTTGACTTTAGAACCCTTTTTTGTCTTCTTTTGAATGACTTTTGTCCAAAAGGGTTCTAAAAAGAACAATAATGGGTTCGTTTAGCCTCTCCTCTGTAAAGACCCCTTTTTGGTCTTTTTGGTTCTTTATTGGATTGCTGTGTTAGCTTCACAGAACCTTTTTATTATTAAAATCTCATCTGTTCTAAACATGATTGCTCAAAAGGGTTTTTTAAAAAATCTAAAACAAATCATTTAATAAGCAGGCCAAAAGTGGTTGGTCCATGGAGTGTTGTTAAGGGTAAGGATTCCAAGTAAAGCCATAAAATGGTTCTACGTCTTTATTTTTAGGTAGGTATATGAGTTTAAATCTCAAAGCTCTCATGTCAATTTTGCTGTTCTAATTTTTTGTTGGAATAATACCAATCAATAAGACCCATTAAAATACTCAATTTCATTTAATTTCCAATTACAAATCCTACTTGTGCTGTCTATAAATGGCTTGAATTTGAAGAAAATGCGTTGATTTTAATATGCATTACTTATAATGGGGCCCCTGAAGGGAGGAACCAAAAATATGCCACACTCAGGAAAACAAAAGGCACTAGCGAGGCAAAATTGATCTGTTTCTCGAGTCCCAAATGATTGTCACGACACACAACGTTAAAACAGGCTCAAAAACATATCATTTATGATTATTGATAATCAATCTCTGCTATTAATAAAATTCAATACTCTCTACAACTTACAGTGATTAATTTTATATATTTGAGGTCACATTTTTAGTTAGTAGCTACACAGATTTTTTTTAACGACGCACATTTGTTCGCTGTTACTTGTTTTTTTCATTGTCAAAGATCCATATCTGAAGTGCTGGAGATGCCGTACAATTTATGTGTTTTTCAAAGGATTATGGTAATAAAAAAAATCAATGTCAATGTAGCTTTTTTTTTTCGGTGGATAGATTTTTGGTTTTCCAATTTATCTGCTTATCGTTTGCCCTGAATGAGAAACAGAAAACACATTAACATTTTTTGTAATTTTCTAACATACAAGCTGTGGCTGGAGAGATGCATCACCGTGACACCAGTTGCCATGGTGATGATAGCATCGTATAAGTTGCCATTTTCCACACATTGAGAGCTTCCATCTGCATGATTGGGGGAAATTGGTCATGAAAATAACCCAGTGCGACTGTGTGTTTGCAATGTGGTACTTGGGCAGAAAATTAATAGTGTTGCTAGAGTCATATCCTAAATGAGATTGGTGTTTTACAATCTGGATCGGGATTTTTACTCATCAAAGATTTAAAGATTATGGCTTGAGTAAATGTCTTGCAGGGGTTCTGGAAGGGATCACGAACAGCAAAACTTTCATATTTTAGTTGGCAAAACATTAACTTCATAATATGAAAGTTTGTTAGTGAAACTGTAGACAAAAAGTGTTGTGCATAAACTCTCATACATTTTTCAAGAATTGACATGATTTTTTTTTAAGGATTTAAAAGATAATGATATAAATTATACAATTTCTGTAAATACATCAATGGATTGTGATATGGCAGAAAATTGTGTTCTAGGCCAATTCCACAAAATTATAAATCCCATGATTATTAGCATAAGCCATCTTGAAATCATTTGAAGCTTCTCGCGATTGGATTCAGATAGGTGGGTGCTGATCCATTACAAATAACACAGATGGGGCAGAAATAGGAGTCCCATTTTCAGCTCTCTGTAATGGTGGCCAGATGCATTCCAAATTTACTGGGAAAAGCGCATATAATTTTTCCACATCATCTTGTGTTTTGCTGCAAGAATTTTGGGGGATGCAGAGGGTTTGCAGAATCAGGGGAACTGTCCTCCCCATGCCCGTCTCTTAATGGCCTATGCTCTCCCTGGTCCCCCCGCGAGGCCATTTGAGTTTTATCTGCACAAACCAGAAGAACATGTAAAAGGTGCCATTTTTTTTTTCTGGACATCAAAAGGTGGAACAAGGGGGAACAAAACTATGATGCGTGATTTTAACAACAACCCTGGTTTTATTTCTCTGTTTTCAAATTCCTAGGGTGGATGGGGAACCGGTGACTTTGCTATATGGGGCTATAGCAGGATTATTTTGGGGTGACATTGAATGAAATTTCTGGTGAACTTTTCTTTTTATCACACTCTTCAAAATCTGACATGGGTGGACTTGAGGAGCTATTTATGTAATTTTATGGAGATTGATACATTAGTTTGTGTAGGCTTTCCCATGCTTAGCTCCTGAACTGCTTAAAGAATCATCATCATTTTACTACGGTTTCACTGTTGAGATTGGGATAATAGAAGGGGAAACTTGAGTGGATTTGAGTGGTGAAAATCACCCTGTCCTCTGACCACACTCCTGCTTCTAGACAAGTTTTGGTCTAAAAGGATGTCCTTTCTTAAACATCGTGTCAATTTTTCATAACTTTTTTAAGTTAATATTTTTTTTTTTTATTTTAACTTGTACCAATATTAATTAAGTCCACATCACAGTGGGAGCATCACAGGGATGTCCGAATGAACACACCCTTTTTTTCAAGTCAAGTTTGCCTCAAATTTTTCTCAATATTATCCATGTGCTTCCCAAAGGGATTAGTTTTCTACACACAAACATACAACCCCACACACACACACATATGCGCATGCACGGCGTGCACACTCACATGCAAATCCTCAGAACCAGGTCCAGATTTGAAGAAACAATATTCTAATATTCTTCGACAAGCAAGGGTCAGGTTTCTCCATATGGGCCTAAAAAAGCTTTGAAAATTAGTCGCATTTTCAGTTTCAAATTCATTCCACAGCCCTCTGTGTTATTCTAGGTGACACATACTCACATAAAATCTCAAGCATTTCCAAATTGTGCCTCGGTAAGAATGTTTCTTTTGCTTTGAAAAGAGTGTCATAAATTTAGCGTCCACTTCCAATCTCACGAGGCACCACCATACAATACCTTTGGGTGTACATCTCTGATTCCATTTTTGGTTTTAGTTCTTCATGATATACTTGTCTCTTATGTAGGTGGTATTACACAATTCAATTCACTGAGACAATGCACACTAAGGTTCACTTATCTGAGTATTACTTGCACAATGAATGCTTCTGATTCATAATTATGTCATGAATCATACCTCCATGGAAAACGATGGGTCCCATTTGCTGAAGATTACAGTGTGGGATGGAGGGGGAGTTTAAAAAGGATAAGCAGCGTATTTGGCTAATCCGGAACATACGGAACCAAAAAAAAATCATAAAAATCCATGTAACAGTGGCGGTGCCGACCTCTTTTCGGGGGTGGGGGGACAAATGGGGGAAGTGCAATTTGTGGGGGAAGTGAAATTCTGGGGGGGGGACAAATTTGTCTGTGTTTTTGTTTTGCCTCTTTTTATAATATACTTCACGAAGAAATGTTACAAGTATTTAACATCATGAATGCTTTTTTTTACTTCACAATTTTGTTTAACATTAGTTATACAAATGAGTTCAATAATAAAACAAAACACACACGATTTGGGAAAAAATAATTCACTTCGCGAAAATTTTGGAACTAAGAGTCAGGTATTTTCAATCAAGAGTTTTGCAGTCTGTGGAAACTTATTTTAAAGGGATAGCAAGCGATTTGCTGATCCCGAACATAAACACAATCACCAAAATTCATATTTTGGTTTTTTGTTATGACATAGATTAAGCTAATTAACCTGTGCAAGTGGTTGGCTTGAAACTGTGTATTTAAGACAAGGCAGTACTTTTTATGTTGTGAATTTCTATACCTACGTATATAAATAACTTACATGACTTGAGATAAAAGCCTTTCCCTGTGAATATCCCCGCATTTTTAAGTGTGACTTGAACACCATACTGTACATTTTTGACCTCAATACAAACCTTATTGATCTCTGTTTACTTCTTTAAAATCGTGTAAAGTACAAATCCCAAAAGGGTGGTACTCAGTGACAAAGGTAGTACATATTTGCCCCCGATAGGGGTCTCATTTTCAACCCCTGACTATAACATGTGGTCGTTTTTCCACCATGCTGCTATATATGGATGGTCTTTTTGTGAGTCATTTCTCCCTATATAAATGGGTCCCATTTTTTCAATTTTTGGTCTCAATTTACTATGAAGATTGGTTTCAATTTTTCTGATTTTCAGTAAATCACAATGAAAAATGGTTGTTTTTCTGATTTTCGGGAAAGTTCCTATGAAAATGGTCCGATTTTGCTAAGATTACTCTGACATGGTGCGAATTTCAAAGCCAACTATAGAAATGGGTCAAAATTTTCGAACCAACTCTAGAAAGTCCATATTTTTTGCATAATTTTGGTCACTATAAACATTGGTTCGATTTTTTACCTCTTTCGGACGCACACCCCGTACCCAATTTTAAGGTCGAGTACCCCCCCGGGAGTACAATCAGCCGTGTAGTGTAGATTTTGAGATTCCATCGTGCTGAATATCTATTTTGTGGAGACTGGGAGATTGTATGACAATTTTCCTCCTTCCTCCTCAAATAACTTGCGCTTTCACTCTTTTGGTGTTTTTTTTCTTCTACATGAAATAAAAATATCATAAGATGTACCCACTTATCTCTGAGTTAACTAAAATGCATTTTCAAGTTAATTTTTTTTAGTCCATCATATTATCGCTGCTTATCCCTTTAAAAATAAAAACTTTATATTTAAATAAAACACATTATTTGCATATTTCATCCATGACAACCTTTGTCTCAATCACCTGTGGATGTTATTCTGATGTGTCATATCCCTTGATATTACAATATGCCTTCATTTATACCTGGCTAGGGCATATTTTCATATTCATTTGCCAAAGGTCATATGTATTTAAAGTTAATTATTTCAGATAGCATGTAATAATAAGTATCTCTACCTCATTATCATTAATTTTTATCCCCCGCCCCCCCCCCCTCCCGGCTTGAAAGCAGTAGGGGGATATTCTGAGGGCGCTCATGTCCCATATGTGTTGTCTTTGTTTGTTTTCAGTTTGGTTAGTTTTTGTTTTTCACGTCTTGTTCGAAAAGTTTAAGTCTGATTTAAACCAAACTTGGGGTTAATGTGCATTCGAGGTTCCTTCATATTGACATGGTCAAAGTCTGAACAAGGGCAAATGTCATCTGCGGCAGGGTCCGTTTGGTTTAGGTTTATCATTTTTTTCATTTTAGGGCTTCTTTAAAAAAGTATGAGTCCGATTACAACCAACTTGGGTCAAAGGTGCCATACGGGTTCCTTCATATGTTGTTGGTCAAAGGTCCCATACCAAGGTCAAGTCATTGCGTCAGGTTGCACTTTGGCTTTAGGCTTTAATTTTTCGGAAAACTGCTACATTTCTATTTTATTCTATGAGAAACAATTTATTGAATTTTGATGCCCTGCAACTGACAACTTTGCCAACTAACCAACTGGTTTATACTTACTACTGCCATCTGCCAGGGATCTCGCGCAAGTTTTAACTTGCTGTAATTTTTTTTGTATAATAAACTGCCTAATATTCTTATTGTCATGTTGCCAAACCCGCGATTTGGTAGCCCAATTTTGGGCGACTCTGGAAGGCTTACCGCGACGCACAATTTTTAACTGCGATTTCTTGCCAACAGTTTTTGAGATACATATTTCTATTTGGACTTCCGTTTTGCCGCGCCGGACTTTTAGCAATTTGGGCGACTTTCCAACCCCATTTACCACAATTTGGGCAAATTATTTTTGGCAACCCTGCTTATTGTTACGATTGTTGTGTATACCAGCACACATCTCCAAATTTACTCTCTGAAAACGAAAGAGTGAAAACCACTCTAAAAGAGTGCAATCTCACCTACTCCAAAAAGAGCCAGCTGAGTGACACATCTTTTAGAGTGAGATCCCCTCAAAATAAAGAGTGAAACAAAATACCTCTAAAGGAAGAGTAATACTGATTACTCCTTTTTAGAGTGAACATCACTCTTATAGAGTTTTGATTTTTTAGGATTTTGTTTGTGTTGGTGAGTATATTGTAATGTGTAGGTCATCATGCATAGCATCGTGACATGAGTGAATATTGTGGCGCATCATTGCATGATTCAGTGAGACTGCTGATTGTTTGCATGCATGACTTCTATGATCACGGTATGCATGCCCGCGACAAGCACGATTGTGCATTTCGTACATGTGTAAGCCTAGCCTGGCCGGGAGCCTGGCGTCATACTACGTATGTACGAGTATAATACAGCAAATAACAGTTAATGCTTCTTCCTCCTTTGTCTGTAAATGCTATGAACTGTGACCGAGACATACAATATACTCAACCCGTGAAGCAATATCTATGATTTTCCTTCACTAATTTCAACGTCGTTCAAAACCAGTTTGCTGACGGTCTCACTTATACTCGTCCGCCATGTTGTTAGTCGAGAATAATCACGCGATTTGCGACGTTTCTGATTAGTTCACTCCGAAAAAAGAGTGAGCATTTTCTCACTCTTTTAGAGCTAAAACCCGTTTTTGATAGAGGTCATATTGTGCTTTTTCACTCCGAAGATGTTGGCACTTTTGAGACACTCGGTAAGAGTGAGCTCTGTTGACCGCGAGTAAGGGGGTGTCGGGTTGGCATTTTTCTCGCTCTTTTTAAAGCTAAAGCCACTCTATTAGAGTTAATTTAAAATAAAACTCGAAATTCAGAGTGATTTTTCACTCTTTATCATTTTAAGAGAGTAGGACTGCCATAAGCAACACCAAATTCTACCTTTATCTCCCAAAATACTGAACCACCCAAATCTCTTTTGTTCACTCCTATTCATTATTTAACTCTTTATTAAGGCCTCATAACATGCCAAAAAAGTATAGAGCTCATTAAGGCAGGATTCCGTGAAATGGGATTAGCCTGAGAACACAGCAATGGATTCTATACACGAGACTATCTTGTCATAGAGTCTAACCAACCCATGATTGATGCTCAGCTTCTTCACCACTACATATCTGGCTTAATTGACAAATAATTCAAAAAATGCATTTCTTTTATTGAAACCTGAGCCTTTTGTCTTGTCCATTACAGGCCCTGTCGGTTTAACTAATGCATTAGTTTCCAGGGTAACAATGTACACAGATTCTTTGTTTCTTCCTGCTTTGGCATAGGAATTCCTTGGTAACTTAAAAGAAAATCAATTCAGACAGATTGCAAACTAGGTTGACAATGAAAATGGCAAGTTTGTTTAGCAATGAATTTTCTCCCAATGTGTTTGTGAATCCAATGGACCAAGTATAATTATCCTACGGGGTAGTAGGTGAATGTGTTGCAACTCAAAACAAATTTTCATTGGTCCTATAAAGTAAAAGCACAAGTTTTAAGTGTTAGATTTTTTAGGGGAAAGGAGAAACATAAAGCTTTGAGGCAGGACCAGATTTACCTTTTCCTAGGCCCAAGGGTGGCGCCAGGGTAATTCCGAAACATAGGATGGGTGAAGATCATATGAAGTGGCTTGCCACCCTCCTGGCACCACCCCTGCCGAGGAGGGGGGACATTAAAGAGACAAAGTCCTTTCTTTGAAGGATGCGCCCTAAAAATCTTCCCGAAAACCAATATTTTTTGCATGTTGTAATGCTTTTCACATGTGGTAGTCCTTACCTGAAATACCGAAATCATAACCCTTTTGGTACAAACAAAATTATTTGTATTAAACTACTACGAGTAGGTTTATTCATTAATACCTTTCGCATGGCCGACGCAAGATTTTAAATTTTGGGGTGGGGGTTCAGGACTTTCGAAAAAGTCGACTTTTTTGCTAAAAGTGGACCAAACCCCTATAATGGTCCTTTGTTGGACTTTTTGAACCTTCATTCACCTCACCTAAAAGTGGACTTTCGTGCAAACTATCTAAATTTTGACTTTTTAAATCAAAAAAAAAGTCAAAAGTGGACCTTTCCCCTTTTGTGGAATTTGGGGTGGGGGGGCGACTGCACCCCCCTGCTTTAGTTCACAATATTAAACGACAAGAAAATATACATCAAGAACTGATTTCCCTTGCTGTTCGACTGATCGTCCACTTGTTAATTATAATTGAACTACGCGTCTGGATATCATACAATAAGTGCATTTTAACACATTTAAAGTGATAGGATCTTCTTTTTGATAATACAAATTTCCTCATAAAATTGCAACTCGAGTCGGTTGTAAGACCACCTACTGAAAACGTTTAGGTGTATTGGGCAAACAAGTTATAAAGAAAACCGCAAACTTTGTTTTTGAACTGCCGCCCTTCATAATCGTCCTTAAAGAAAACGCGTGCTTTGGATTTTTCTGTATCATCTGATTAAATAAAGACGGCGTATTTGGCTTATTCACTTCATTGTGTGATCTAATACATTATTTGATATTGGGGGCGCTTCTTTCTGGAAATGGTCCTCATGTCTCTTTAATGATTAAAAATGCAAAATTAAAAAAAAAAAAAAAAAAAAAAAAAAAAAAAATCACTGATGATGCCTTTGGCAACATAAAGAACTTATAATATAATAATAACAGATTTTTCATTAGCCACGCTTTCATTAATAATGATCAAGCGCTTTACATGGTCTTATTACAGTTACAACATATTACATAATCTTAAAACAAATCTAAGGCTACAATCTAAAAATATACAACATATTACATGTCATTAATTTGGAAAGATAGTTTTTCAATTTTGCTTTTACAATGGGTTAGGGTTGGAGAATACGCATTGTTGCGGTAACTTATTCCATAAAAAACGGTGCTGAATGGCGAGAAGCTTTGTCACCGTTAGATATATATGTCTTTTTGACACGATAAGATTGCTGTCAGCATGGGTTCGAGATACATTGTGTGTTGAGAGTTTTGAGGTTGTGACAATTGAAATAAGATTTATCATGTATATTGGTGCAGCTTGTGATATAGTTTTTTTTTGTGCATTTAGAATGTGTTGTTTCTTCCAAGCAGAGGGTTATAAATGAGATATCCCTTCTATAATTGGGGAAGAAGGTTTGAAAATGCTTTTTCAATAGATTGAAGGGTGCTGATCAGAAATTTTTGGGTCCAACCTCTGGGATATGTGGGAACGTGTAAATCTGGGGGGTAAAATTATACGGGGCAAAATTGAAATCAATCAAATTGTGTTTTAAAATGTACACATGTAGTTTGTCTCATATAAGGATTAAAAAGGATAGTTTGTATAGGTTCCACCTTTAGTAGTTCCCGGCTACAGCCCTGTGGTTCAAAGTCATTCTGGGGCCAAAACAAACATCCAATGCCATATTCTGTTTAAAAAAAAAAAAAAATAAACCGGTGTAATTATTCCGCTGGTCCATACTGAAGCGAAAATTCATTTTAATTCTTTGAGTGGACAGCTCTGTATACAATTAGAGGTCAAGTTTTGGTGACCCTCTATAGTCCCATGTGACCCAGGTTACCATTTTGTCCACTAATACGAAACCAAATGCCAAACTTTTTAAAATAAGGCAAGATGAAACCATTTTTGACAAAGCCGGTTTTCAACAAAAAATCGGAGCACTGGTACCGTTTACCCCCAGGATGACCTTGAAACTTTAATTGGGCTGTACCGGTTTTAACTAAAAGGTACAGAACCTAGACCAAACTATACTTTTTTTATCCTTAATGAGACAAGTACATCGATGTAAATTTAAACACAATTTGACTCGATTTCAAATTTACCCCTGTAACCAAATTTTTACCCCCTTATGTTAAAGCTCACCCACATTTCCCAGATGTTTTGACCCAAAAATTTCTGATTCCGCACCTTAAAAAAACTATACAAAACCACCTTCAATAATTCAAACCTTCTTCCCACCTTCAGAACTTCTAGAAGGTATGCTCATTTATAACCCACTAAAGGTTCATAGTTAATCACTTGAGAGCAAATTGACAAATTGTATAGTTTGTTGAAAATGAACATGGTGTCACTTTAAAGAGGTACTTGCACAATTTGGAAAATAGTGCCGCCCTCAGAAATAGTGCACCCTCAGATGGGTTTTTCAAATTTTTGCATGGTTGTCAAGCTTTTATATCATTAGTCCGCACCTGCAATGATGAACCCAAATCAACCCTTAATGGGTAAACCAGAACAATTTATCACTTCATAGTGCTTTAATTCAGTAAAACGGCGGATCTGGTGTTAACCACAAGAAAACACGCGCCAAAGTTGATTCCCTGGCATCCGGGCCTTTTGCACATTTGTGTTTTAAAATATCATGAGTACGATCTGTGATTCATGTATAGACACATTTGTTGATTAAAGTTATTATAAACCCAAAAATTAAGTCTCAAAATTACCGTGTATGTCTTTTAGCCTTTTTAAGGCTCATATCTTTTTTTGTGTAATTATTTTTGTGTTTAAAAATATATATCTGTTTTTATTCTTCCCAAGGTCTTGACATTTGTGAACAAATTGAAGGAATTCACATTTTGTTGCAAATGTGATTGACATTTAAGCCTATAAATGTAGCAGATCTGATCCATTGTTAGTGACCACCACAAGTTGGGCTGATCTCATAACTCGCTGATCTACAAGTCGAGTATGCTTGGCCTGATTTGAATGGCTGCTTCATAAGTCAAATTGAAATCAGGAGATGAAATTGCAACTCCTTTAACCCTCTTTCTTTTGCAAATTTCAGCAATTTAAACTCATTCCATTCACTTCCAGTCATTCACAGTAGTATAACCTGAAGATTCACTGTGTATATTGGAACAACATTTAGTGCACCAGTCAATAGAAGAGTATTTTAAATCAATTCTATAACTGTGTATAATATTTCAACAGGCTGATTGGATTTATAGTGTGCAACAAAAGAACTTGTATTAGAGATAAAACGGTCATATTGTTCCGATTTTAATCAGATAGGATAGGTTTACTCACCTTGCGTATTGTGCGCGGTGCATACTCCTGCACTGTGTGGCACTGGCCATTCTCAGTTACAAACGGTGCACCATTTGCAGCCGTTATTGCTTTAAAAATCAATGGCACAACAAACGCCGATTGATTGTCGACGCCGTGCACATTGCGCCAACCTCTCTCCTCCGTTAGCAAAATTGCTGCTCAGCTCGATTTCATTAACGCCATCATGGCATTACCATGGCGAGGTGAGTAACAACATATTGGATGAGAAGAATGGGCTTTTCAGACTGAGTGCGGTATAGGTAGTCAGTTCCATGATTAGAAACACCGGATTTTTTTCCCTGAATCTTATTTGTTTCAAATTTTTGCATGGTTGTAAAGCTTTTATATACATTAGTCCTCACCTGAAATGATGAAGCCCAAATCAAACCCTTATGGGTAAACAGAACAATTTAATCACTTCATAGTGCTTTTATTCAGTAGACGGCGGATCATGGTGTTAAACACAAGAAAACACACGTCAGAGTTGATTCCCATGGCATCCGGCCTTTTTGACCGTTGTGTTTTAATATCAATGAGTACGAGTCTGTGATATTCATGTAATAGACACATTTGTTGATTAAAGTTATGATAAACCCAAAATTAAGTCTTAAAATTACCGTGGATGTCTTTAGCCTCTTATTAAGGCTCATATCTGTTTTGTGGTATGTTATTTTTGTGTGTAAAATATATCTGTATTCTTCCAAGGTCCTAGACTATTATTTGAGAGCAAATTGAAGGAATTTCACATTTTGTTGAAAATGTGCTTGTACCACTTTAAGCCTATAAATGTAGCAGATCTGATCCAGTGTTAAGTGACCACAAGTTGGGCTGATCTCATAACTCGCTGATCTACAAGTCGAGTATGCTTGGCCTGATTTGAATGGCTGCTTCATGTCAAATTGGAAATCAGAGATGAAATTGCATACCTTTAACCTCTTTATTTTGCCAATTTTTCAGCAAATTTGAACCATTCACTTCCAGTCATTCACAGTAGTATAACCTGAAGATCACTGTGTATATTGTAACAACATTATTGCGCCCGTCAATAGAGAGTACTATTTAAATCAATGCAATACTTGTATAATTTCACAGGCTGATTGGATTTAGAGGTGCACAAAAGAACTTGTATATAGATATAAAACTGTCATATTGTTCCGATTTTAATCAAGATAGGAAGGTTTACTCACCTTGCGTATTGTGCTCGGTGCAATAACTCCTGCACTGTTTGTCCACTGGGCCATTCTCAAGTTACAAACGTTGCACACATTTGCAGCCGTAATATTGCTTTAAAAAATCAATGCACAACACGCCAGATTCATTGTCGACGCCGTGCACATTGCGCCAACCTCTCTCCTCCGTTAGCAAAATTGCAGCTCGATTTCATTACGCCATCATGGCAGTTACCATGGCGACCGTGAGTAACAACAGATTGGATGAGAAGAATGGGCTTTTCAGACTGAGTGCGGTATATCAGATTTCCATGATTATAAACCAACCTGATTTCCCTGATCTTATTTGTTCAAATTTTTTATTTTAACTCATACATTTATCATAATATGTAAGTTGTTATAATTTCTCAAATATAATCACACATGATCACATTATTCACTGAACAAAAATTGTATCTTTAAATATTTGCATAACAGATGGCCGTCTATTTTAGTTGATTTAAAATCTAATCAAATTTAATTATTGACCAAAAATGGACAGTGCTTTGTTTATATTGATTCATTCTTGACACAATCCAAAATATAATCCATCCATTTTTTCCATCGACAGCTGTGAAAGAAGAGCAGATACAGACAAGACACGTAAACAATAAACCCAGCACGAGCAAATGTATATTTGTCAATCTTGTGTACACTTATATAGTTCATTTCCTATATCCGGTGTAATATATTACTGTCGCTACCATCGCATATTTGTATTGTTGCGAGCGTTGTATGTGAATAATGCCTGTGTATGTGTGTATGGCTAATGCCCGATCAATTAACGTTATTGTCAAAATATTTTATGGCCAGTAGCATTAAAGAGGATGTCTGAATGCAAAAAACAAGTGTTAGATAATTGGTGCATTTAAAGCCACTATCAGTCATTTTCTCAGGACGCAAACAAACAAGACCATCAATTTTTTTTCAAAGTTGAGATTTTTTGCATTATTGTATTGAAAATTGTTGTGGTAAAGTTACCTCCTATAGTGGTGAAACTGAGAACAACAGTTTTTAAATATGGGTGATTTTTGTGTATAAATGTCAGGATTCTTACATTTATGACATAAATGAAATAGTCAAAAAGTGCCCGTTTTAACCTAATTGAGGGGCGTTTATTACAGGGGGAGCATTTATTAAAGACACATCCATTTGTTTGTGTATTGGATTGGCCATGTGTCTGTCTGTCTGTCTATCTGTGCTTAGGTATACTTTACTCCATTACTTATGTATTGCTTTATTCCATTGTGTGTCTAATTTTGCTACTTACGTGTCTAATTTTAACCAAAAAAAGTCACACGTACGTACACACACACACACACACACCTTTACACACACATGTATATCCCGGGATATACCCACACAAATCCACCCACCCACACAAACATGCATACAAAGACATCTACCAATAAGAACTATACTTAAAGCGGCACTGGCACATTTTCACAAAATATGAAATTTCTTCAATTTGCTCTCAAATGATAGTCTAGGCCATTGGAAGAACAGAGATATATTTTACACATAAAAATAACATACCCCAAAACAGGTAGGGACATTGATATGAGGATAAAGACATCCAGGTAATTTTTAATGTGTATATTACATGAATATTTTTGACTCGTACTCACTGATATTAAAACCACAAAGGTTATAGACCGGTCAAACAGTGTGCATAGCGTGAGAAACATACGTACGGAGTGCGTGTTCTTGTGTTAAATGCCATTTTCGTTGTCTGCTGAATTTAACGTCGCTGGCGACGTTAAATTATAAAATCGTTCTGTTTACCCATAAGGAAGCTGATTTGGTCTTAATAATTTCGGGTGAGGGCTTTTGTATATAAAAGCTTTACAACCATGCAAAAATATCGATTTTTAAAAATTCTTGAGGGCGCACTATTTTTCAAATGTGCCAGTGTCTCTTTAATATAATGCCAATTTTAGATATTTGCATGATGATAATGATCACTGCATCAGCTGTAATATGATTCTAACTCTTGTCAGTATGAAATATGTCTAATCATTTCATTACTTGGAAACACCTGTGGCAACATTGACCTCGTTTTTACTTAATTGAGTCTCCTCTTATCCTCTGCTTGTGTATTAATTATCTGATGTGTTATTTGTGGAGAGATTTTGTTGCCAAAGCAATTTGTTGCACATCAAAGGGTAGGGGGCAGATTTCCCCATAACCATGTTGTGGGACTTAGTATTTCTTGTAGATGGGTGTATGAATACATAGATGGAAATGGATATTTAGCAGAAGCAATATCATTAATCCACTATAGCTCATCAAAACTGTGGCCGTTTATCATCAACATTGGTAGGTTGATACATGTAGCCCAGAGTGAGTCTTATGCTGTATAGTTTGATGAAGAAATCATGCATATTAATGAGTATTATCATTTTTTTAATTTGCAAATTTTGGTGTTAATTTAATCTGTAATGTAATTACTGATCATCATGCAACTTGATGGAGTGATAGTTGATGGTAGGTTCTGGAGGAAGTTTAATTATGAAATTTATGCATATTAATGAGTATTACAATTAGCTGATTTGCATAATTTCATGCTAATTCCTCATTAAGTTCTTAATGCAATGACTGATCCTCATATAACTTTGTGCAATGATAACCAAGGTGAGTAGAGTTTATGATTTTTTTGCATACAAATGAGTAATCCAACTATTTAATTTGCATAAATCAGTGATTTCTCATTAATCCATGGTTAGCCCTTAATTCCACATGGTGAAGTAATGCAGTTACACGATTTGGGGATATTGAATGGGGTGGAAAAGCATAATTAGCAAATGCAAAAAGAAGCATTTTTTGCACACCATGTGGAAAAAGACGCACTTTCTCTAGGACAAACTATTTACATATAACGGACATACTATACAATCTTATTTGGAAAATTGCATTGTATTGGATGCTCGCCATTTCCAATTTGGATTACCCCAAGTTATGGTGACTGGTCCCTTATGATTAATAGTTTAGAATGAAGATATTTACATTTATGTTTTTTTCTTTTAGTCGTTAGAAAAAAGTAAGAAACTTTAGCCACTTAACAGCTGAAAAAAAGTAAATTGAAGCGGTCAAAATGCAATTGAAAAGAAGAAGAAAGAAACTGTGCATGATATGTAGTTTTTTAGCCCTTTTAAAATAAAAAACAAAGCACACACACACAGTTCACTGGGGTTTAAGTTTCATTCCCATTTTCTTCTGAAACAAACTCTTTGGGATTTGGGGTCCTAAGTGAAGATTTAGGAAGAAATATGATATCTGGAACTGTAACTATCTCCTATAAAATAGCATGAATTTCAAATTTTAGGTACTTTTTTAACAAGTATATTAAATTAAAGAGACATGAGGACATTTCTGGAGAGAAGCGCCCTCATTTTTTTTTGAACCCAGGTTTTTTGCATATTTGGAACGCTTACCAATGTATTAGATCACACCTGAAGTGAATAAGCTGAATATGCCGTCTTTATGTAATAAGATGATGCTTTAGTAATTTCTGTCGTGCACAACAGAAATTCAAAGCATGGTTTCCCACAGGGACGATTAGGATAGCAGGCAAGTTCAAAACAAGGTTTGCATTTTTCTTTCGTGCTTGTGTGTCCAACAAACCTTCGAAACATTCTCAGTAGGTGGTCTACAACCGAACAAGTGCAATTTGAGAGAAATTTGTATCCTAAAAAATCTCCTGTCACTTTAAATGTACACTGATGGCTGATGTCATGATTATGGTGCTATGCTATAACAAGGATGGGGACAACAGTGGTTTAACCTACACCAGAGTTATACAAATGAACAATGGTACCTGCAAGTAGTGAATATGGATTTATGTTGCTTTATATTAAATTATTTGGGAGGGCCCCACATGCAGTTTAGACAACATCCGAGTTTATACACACTCCACAATGATCCCAAGAGTATATTATTCTTCATAAAATGATAGCGATCGAATAAAATTGTCTGAAGCGGGATTCGAAACAGCAACTTCTGGATAGCAAGTCCAGTGCTCTACCATCTGAGCCATCACATCCTTATAGGCCAATCCCTATTAATCCATGTCTAGGGTGCTTATTCAGAAGCCATATTTAACATATTGCCTGTAGTACACGCCGCAGGCATGGCATTTTTTTTTAAAAGGAGGAGTTTATTATAGGTCATTTTGTTCATCTATATTTCCATTGCAAACCATTTAGGAAAACCTCAACAATGGCTACATCCACAGCTGCACAAAAATATCAAACATTCCCACTAAAAGCATCTATTAAACACATTTTAGTTGGACAGATGTAATTTTTATGAAAATCTACACCTGTCAAAGGTATCTATTGCAGTCAACATACTGCATTGCCTTTGATAAACGCTCCTCTCTAATAAATGCCCCCTTTTTTTGACCATATGTTCCTAAAAATACTACGAATTATGCCATACATGCAATATTTACCACTTGCGATTGTAAACTTGGTGGCAAATTTGCCGGCCCTGGCATGTATAGTTTTATTTCTATGCAAATTAGCTCAAAATGTAGTATTTATTAACATGTGATATCTGGATAGAAAGTAAACAGCACCAAAAGTCAATAATAGTCTACCAAGTTTAAAGTTCACAGGTCATTGCAGTTTGTCAGTACAGTCAATTAATGATATTCTTTTGTTTACATGCAAATTAGCTCATTAGCAATCATTAACATGCAGATGTCTGGATGCAAACTATACAGCACGAGATGTAATGTGATCATCGTCTACCACCCAACCAAGTTTAAAGTTCACTGGTTGTTACATTGTTGTTACAGTACATTAAAGGTGCTTGTTCCAATTTATGTCTGTTGTGTTCTCTACTTGATATGAGAGCCTAGCACTTGCACGTACACCCCATCAAGTACCATGGGAAACAAGCTTGCGGTTTTGATGGTAGAAGCAATAATGCATATTGCAAAGCCCTATTCAATACTGTGCTAATATTGATGTTGATGGTTAACCATTAAAATGGCAGTTTTTTGTTTATATCTTGAGAATGAAATGGATTTGAGGGCTCAAATTTCAGGACGATAATGAGAAAAATACGGCCTTTCATCTGATATCAAAATCGATACTACTTCCGGGTAAATCAGGGGGTCCACCAAAGACAATCGGAACATGCACCTTTAATATTCTTTTGATCATTATGCAAATTAGCTCAGTGTTCATTAGCATGCAGCTATCTGGATGAAAAACTATGCAACGCAAGAAGTCATCATGGTCGACCACCCTACCAAGTTTGAAGTTCACGGTTTGTTGAATTTGTTGGTACACTGGATTATGATGTTTAACCACATATAGACATACAGATATTCAGACATACAAACAGATAGACAGACAGACAGATAGACATCCAGACAGCAGGATAACATATTCCCCCACTCTTTTGGTGGTAAAAAAAATCTCAACAAAAAGATGTGGGGATGTGTGTGACCCAGCTGTGGTTTTCAACATTTACTTCTCAAGATGTAATTTTGCCATCAAATTCTACTATGACAGTATCACTGTCTCTATGGCTCACTGTGCAAATGCTAAGCAAATCTACTCGTAAATGAATTGGTTTTATTTTTACCCAACAACAGCTGGCTATAAAGTTCAAACAGCTGTGTTGAATGCAATATAAAATATGACATTACCACAATACATGCTTAAATATAAAACAATATATCAAGGATAGATGGAATGATATGTCAATATGACCAAATACGCCCAAAGAAAGAAAATCATCAGAAATTTCACAATCTAAAGAGCAGTTTTTTTACCTTAATATTTTCATTTTTAAACAGAGATGCCAATTAATTCTTCAAAACAAAAGAGTATGCCAGCAGTCTGAAAGGGCAGTGCCTCACGGAGAGGGCTCGCACGGCAAACCCCATAAGCGCAAGTTTTAACTACATCTTTTAACTCTTGGCATGTACCAATGTTCCAGGGGAAACTTTTTTACCCCCGGGGGGGCCACTTGTATTCAAAGGTGGATATGATGCGTGAACAAGAAAACGCGTAAAAAGGGTCTCTTTTTTCCAACAGGCGATGTACGCGCGTACATTGATTAGGGTGTCAAAAACAGCAAAATATGGAAAAAAGGGTATGTTTTTTTTCGTAACCCCGAAATTGTGATGTATGCGAGATCAAAATCATCCAAAAATATTGTAATTAGAAGTAAAGGAACATGAGCAAAGCCAGATAATAAGTGTATATTATCAACACAATGCATTGCTTACTTGTTTAAGGTAGCAAAAACTGACAATAAGACTTGTTTATGGTAGCAAAACAGACAAAAATACTTGTTTTAGGGTATGTTTTTTAGTCGGTGGAAATACTTGTTTAGGGTGCATTTTGGAAGCCCATGTTCACGCATCATATCCACCTTTGAATACAACTGCCCCCCCCCCCCCCCCCCGGGTTTTTACCCCCTAAAAAAAATCAGACTATTTGGGTTAAAATGGCAAAAAATTTGAATTCCAATCAAAATCATGATTATTTTGGTCAAGTACCTATGCTTGTTCTAAAAAAATGCAGGACTAACTGCTATTGTGGGACTACCACTATCAAATTCCCAATAATCTCTACTAGTCCCACTAAGGTTATAAAATTAGGTTAAAATTGTGACTGTTCAGTAATACAAATTGGAAAATGAACATATCAGCAAAAGTACCGAGAGAGTGTCAGTTTTCTTATAGTAGCGTAAGTATTATTGTTTTATTGCTTCTTTTAAATGGACAGGAGGAAATTTTTTGAGGATATGAATTTCTCTTAATTAGCATTTTGATCTGTTGTAGATCACTTACCGAGAACATTTTGAAGGTTTATTGGACAAACAAGTAAAAATGCAAACCAAAAATGATGCTTTGAACATGCTTCCTATTGTAATTGTCCCCATAGAAAAGCATGCTTTGATTTTATGTCTTGCACGACAGAAAATGCTAAATCGTCATCGTAATACATAACGACGGCATATTTGGCTTATTCACTTCAGGTGTGACCTAATACATTGGTAGGCATTCCAAATATGCAAACAAATCTGGGTTTAAAAAGAAATCAGGGGCACTTCATTTTGGAAATGTTCTCGTGTATTTTCAAGAGTACAAAATTTTCATGTATTGAAAACCGGTCCCACTAGGGGTGTGATTTTAATGAAATTGGTCCTATTAGAGTATATTTTCACCAAACACTGGTATATAATAATAATAATATTTATTTGAGCCACTATGAAAATATAAATGTTACAACCATATATTATATAAGACAAAGTGACTCAGGAAAGAAATATGGGTTTTAATAAGCCCAAAGCACTAGTAGTGCATTTCTTTCCTACATGCATACAGTATAAACATTACACGATACCTATAGAAAAAAAATATTGAAGCCCAACCTAATATATTTGATATTTGACATAATATAAAATGACAACTTAGTTTGAAAGAAAATGTTGTCTGCACAAATACTTGAATTTTGACACAGAATCAGCAGTAGTACAAATATCAACTGGTATACTTTCCCAAAGTCTGGGAAACTAACAAACACAGAGTTGAGGAAAGAATTAGTTCTTGCTCTCCAATGCAGAAATCGCACATTTGAGATGCGACTTTTGCAAAAAAAGTCCAAAAATGAAGAACCAACACCATTTAGAAGCTTGAAACAAAATTGTAGACACTGAAAATTGAACAAATCAGCCACTCCAAGCAAACCACACTCAGACAGCCTATCAAGATATCCAACACGTTCCACAAGACGCTTTTTCCTGTAAAAGAGAACATGAGTTACTTTTCTTTGAATTTTCTCAAGTCTATCAATGTAACTGGTATTGTATTGTAAGGAGCCCAAACAACAGCACAGTAAACAAGGTGAGGTAGTACACCTCACTGAAAACTCCAGGGTCCCATTAGGAGTATATTTTTATTGACAATTTGTCCTGTTATGGGTCACTTTCAGAACCCCTGAAATTAACATGGGTACCCAACAACCCCCTGAGAATCCTCCCTAGAGTGGCATCTCTGTTTTAAGGTACACCATGAAATTCTGAGCTGCATTCCCATGACATGATGCACCCTGTCAAACCAGAGGTTTTGTTATCAATAGCTCCCGGCAATAGCTATGGCAAATTACATTCAGAAGTTTACTTTAGTTAAATCCCTTGTCTTTTGAAAAGGAATCTTGTAAAACAGGCAGAGCCCGAGTTTGGCTACTCACACTATTTCATCCTTTTGCTTTAGTACACAATACCCATTATTAGCCTTATTGTCTTTTATCCCCCAAATAGGCCAATGTCACATATATTTTTGGTGCACAAACTCATAGGTGGCAGAAGTGGGGGTGGGGTGGAAGGGACACATCCCCCTAAATTCTGTGACCTTCTTTACATCCCTGTCACATTTCTGCAGCTCCATTTAGAACGCACAAAATATAGGTGCTCACTCCCAAATTTGAACACTTCCGTTGCCACTGCCAAAACTCAGGAGATTGAGCTGGATTGTATGCAACCCCCATCCCTACCCCTGGCACACCAGTGCCATGAGGTATATTCTCCAATCATCAGCCTTATACCTCACCACTTTCCCATCATACATAAGATTTGGTATCAGTAGTATGGCTAGACAGTATTGCTAAGTAGGTATAATCCGGCAAACCCCCCCCCCTTGTTTTACGGGGACAAAACCGGATTTAAAACTTGGTATAACGAAACTAACTCACCTATCAGTAAGCACCCATTGTATTTTTTCACTCAAACCTGCAATAATATTTTGACTGAAACATAATTCAGCATAAAGATACAGTAGTACAGTGTGGTGTTATGGTAATCAGTGAAGTATTTGTACAGCAGTGCACGGGTCATTATACTTGCAGAAAACTGCAGCTTAAACTGAAATTATACCCGAATATAAAAGAAGACTTGCATATTTTGTATAGAGAATCTTAAGGAAAAAAATGATTTGGGGAAAAAAATATTTTTATAAAAAAATGATGTGGTTTGATGCATGTTGTATTGTAAACTTACTTACTTGATTACTTTGTGAGCTATATCGGTAAAGACAATGACGTAGTCAGGTGGGGGAAAAGGGGTGGGAGGCAAGTGCCCCCTCTGAAAAAAATCTTGAGTGGAAATCGGGAAATAAAACATGGATATTCATGTTAAATCAGCCCCTTTTCGGATTCTTTTGCCCTGCGACCAGGAAATTTCTGCCTGTGATCGGGACATGCACCTACCGGGAAAATTGCCCCCTCGGAACCACCGGGTTGGCTACGCACCTGGGTAAAGAGATAAATTAAAGGCACTATCAGTGAATTTGGCGAAATCAGAAATCAAAAAAAACATCACAATCAGATTTGTGTAGGTCTGTAACCAGGATATGTACCTAACATCCCTGCAATGACAGGAAAAGCCACCTCATAAGGACAAAATTTGATATTTTAGGTCATTACTGTGCGTGCGGACACTTACTCCAACCATAATTGAATGGAGAATCGTATCTTGAAACACCGCCGTTTTTCTGTCCTTTAGCGTTGGAAGAGGTAACTTATGAGAATTCTAATCGACAGACTAATACTCCAACCTTTTTTTTTTTTTTTTTCCCAAAGCTATTCCTGGCACATTTCAGATATTTTGATTCTTTTGGATAAATCACCGATAGTGTCTTAGAACTATAATTGTTTTACCTAAATGTTCTGAAAATTACCTTACAGTGGGTCTATGGGGGAAATGTATTTGACACACGTTTTGCAACTGTTATGAATGCAGCTACATGTATATCTGAAAAAGTATGCATTGTACATTGCTAGAATTGCAACTGAGGTCAGAACCCTGTGCCATATATTACTTAGTGAATGGATACAATAGCTGGTGTGTACTTAGAAAAAATATTCACATTATTTAAAGTTCCAAAAAGTTTGACACGCAATGTCAAATTGAACTGAGCTCTATACTTCTACACCAATAGAAATACTTGTGATGTTTTCAATTTTGGTAACACAGTAATCTTCTTTCAGTTTTATAAACAGAACTTTAAAAAATCAGTTAATACATACCATATATTTGGAATTAATTACTTGGAAAGTTTTACACAATTTCTTATCCCAAGAACAGGACATCTAGAACCCAAAATTGTTATAAAATAAAAAGGTGCTCACAACCCAAAAAATATTCTTTCACTTTTTATCTCCCCTTACCTTTTCCTGTCAATTTTTCTATAAAAAAAGAAAACGTTAAAAAAAAAAAAAAAATTGGACAATGAAATTTGTGTCACCTGATAGGTACCTTTATATACTGTGAAATCATGCACAATTGCTCACCACTCCACCGAATAATAATTTAATTCCCAATGACTTAGTTGCACAACTGAAATGCCGAGAATACACGAGTGTTGTTGTCAATTTCCTGTAAACCATTCAGACTGGTCCACGACCACCTTATTTACATGATGTTATCATTTTTTGCCTTAAGTTTCTCAATTAACTAGTGGTATGGTACATTTACTATTAAAACAAAGATCTTTACACTGAAAATAAAGGGAAGGCTGGAAAAGACCAACCGACTGTGACTTTTAAACTAGAATCTTCTAGTGTTTATATAATTCCTTGGTGCAAAACTGTTTTAGTGCTCAATGCAAGTCCCAATCTATCTGTTTCAGCTATTTTAAAGTGGCAAAGGTGCACCAGTGTACATCAAGTTCATGATCTCCAGCCTCTACAAAGAGAGATTGAATTTCAGGAAAGCCAACTGGTCCAATTTCAAACAACTCACCAGCGACCTGTCATCCACGTTGCAGAACCCGGCTTCATCTCACATCAACGATGCATATTCTGACTTCTGCTCATGCTCCACAAGCAGCTAACATTCCATTCCAAGAGGAAGAACCCCTACACCCCCTTTTGGGACAAGGAATGCGACGAGTTATCAAGCGTATTGTAATACAACTGCGATACTGAGAGATTAGAAAAGGGCAACCAGCTACTGGATCTGCTTTGCCAAAGGAGACGTACCAGATGGGAGGAGGAGATCTCCAATATCAATTTAACCCACTCCAGAGCCGCATGCCTGGAACA
>JAMKCH010010800.1:0-28103 GCA_023653785.1 Ophioderma brevispina
TATAACAGGCAGACTCTGTGATACCAAATTCCATCAGAAAATATGAATTATGGAGCAGATAAAACAGGCAATATATATCTTTCATTTTATATCAGACATTGTCTACCATTAATTGGTATGTTTTATTAAATTTCCAATATGAAATATGAGCCAGTCAGAGTATGTAGGTCTTTTGGCAAATTTTCTCATCGTCTAGACTAAACTATCATTGGCCCTTTGAACTCATTTGTATTTCGTAGCGTTGATGTACTCAAGTTAACATGGGCAATATGTCGATGTGATCGTCTCATTTCTGCAAGCCATTTGTGATCACTTACTACATACGGATGTATTTTTTATGCTAACCTTGAACTCTGTGATAAATTTAGCACTAATTTTGTCTACATTGATAAGAGATCAAGCAAAATGAGTTGGATGTAGTGAAAGGTTTTGAGGTATTGCTAAATTTAGTAGGCTGATTTTGTATTTTGTCCAAACTAATGTAAATAAATTGCCCATGATTTCATGAGGGTAAAAGCTCATATGCATTGAAACCTTGAAGCATGGTTGACTTTTTTTAGTAAGATGATTAATAAATAATGTATTCCAGTTGCAGCAGAAGCCACACAATTTGTGGGGACAAGTCAGTTTACTACCACAGAAAGTATAGTTAGTGGAGCAAAATTAATGGCACAGGGCCTGAGGCCTTTGTGGTAGATGCTCTCTGGTGGTATTTCTGTGCTGTTTTGGTGACATTTATGGGAATTTTTATTTATTATTTCTAGTACAGCAAAATACTGAGTAGATAATTAAGTAAACAAGACACTTTCTATTTCACACAAATCATTGCAGTTAAAATATAGTATAACTGTTACAATAGCTTAGATATGATGAACCAACTCATTTAAATTCAAACTGCTGTCTATAAACATTTACTACTCTGCCGTTCCATTCGGCAACCAGAAAATTGAGATTGCATTAGACTATTTTTTCCTTACGCATACAAATTAAATAATATAATGTGTTTGCGTGTCAGGATTTTCAGATGTGGGACATGGTACAAAATAATATATTAAGTTTTTATTGAATTTGAGGTTTACTATCTGCTGGAGGTAATTTACAGCAGTTTCAATGAAATAATAATTATACAATCAATTTTGAGTTTGCTTTCTATTGAAGGTAGTTTTTATGTATGGAAGTTTTGGTATATAATGTAATCAAAAGAAATAATAGATAGAATTGTGAAATATGTTTTAATAAATTCAAAAAATTCTTTCTGATATGCATTTGGTTATCCGTTATCATGTAAAATGATGATATGAAAACAAAACTTAGTCACATAATTGTGAGTGTACATGTAGTATGTGTTATCTTCTGAAGATGATTTATGTCTAAACCAAAATGTTTGTGATGAGACATTTCAAGACAATGGTGGTTTAAACCTAACACATTAGTTCAGTGAATTCAAGTTTAGCTATCTACTGAAGATGATATAGTTGTATAGAAACATGTAGTGGAAGTGTGACATAATAAACTTGCTTAGTAAATCCAGAGTTTCCTTTGCTTTCTACTGAAGATGATGTAATGCCTCCAAGTCGTAGTAGTACTTTGTATGACAAATTGTGTAGTAAATTTAAGTTTTGCTGTCTACTGAAGATGTGACTGTAGATTAATTTTGAGGCATATTGTGGCATATCAAATAAATTTAATAAATACAAGCTTTCAGATCTACTGAAGATAGCTTAAGTATAGATGATTGTTTAGAAATTATAAGTTTTGCTATATACTGAAGTTGTTGCCCAGAGTTAATTGTCAGAATAAGGCTTTTGGCATATCAAATGAATTAAATTCAAGCTTTCAGATCTACTGAAGATAGCTTAAAGGGAACGAGAGATTTTGAAGCTCCCCCCAAATATTGCTGTCATATGAAGTAATTCATATGATCAGACACTCATAGATATTTTACCAGGATTTGCTTGCAGAAATGTCGTACACAAAAAAGGTGATGTTGATGGTGCTATATTTCCATAAAAAACATAGGCTGAATTCCGTATTTGCTCCTATACGAAATCAGAAATTCACAAGAAATTTCACAATTATGGTACCAAAGAAGCATTTCTCACTTAATCCTTTCACAGACCCTGCGAAACATTTCTATGACCGTGATGGAAAGGTGTACATCAGGGCAATAAATCAGTTTTTCTTTGATTTTTTTTAGGACACATATGTGAAATCTCTCGTTGCCACCTTTAAGTATAGATGCATGGTTTAGTAAATTAAATTTGCTATCTACACTGAAGATATGAATGTAGAATTATTATACAAGGCTCAGATCTACTGAAGATAGCTTAAGTATAGATGCATTGTTAGTAAATTTAAGTTTTGCTATCTACTGAAGTTGGCAAGAGTAATTTTCAGATAATGGCATTTTGGCATATCAAATGAATTAAATTCAAGCTTTCAGATCTACTGAAGATAGCTTAAAGGGAACGAGAGATTTTGAAGCTCCCCCCAAATATTGCTGTCATATGAAGTAATTCATATGATCAGACACTCATAGATATTTTACCAGGATTTGCTTGCAGAAATGTCGTACACAAAAAAGGTGATGTTGATGGTGCTATATTTCCATAAAAAACATAGGCTGAATTCCGTATTTGCTCCTATACGAAATCAGAAATTCACAAGAAATTTCACAATTATGGTACCAAAGAAGCATTTCTCACTTAATCCTTTCACAGACCCTGCGAAACATTTCTATGACCGTGATGGAAAGGTGTACATCAGGGCAATAAATCAGTTTTTCTTTGATTTTTTTTAGGACACATATGTGAAATCTCTCGTTGCCACCTTTAAGTATAGATGCATGGTTTAGTAAATTAAATTTGCTATCTACACTGAAGATATGAATGTAGAATTATTATACAAGGCTCAGATCTACTGAAGATAGCTTAAGTATAGATGCATTGTTAGTAAATTTAAGTTTTGCTATCTACTGAAGTTGGCAAGAGTAATTTTCAGATAATGGCATTTTGGCATATCAAATGAATTAAAGTTTATTACAAGCTTTCCGATCTACTGGAGATACTGTCAGCTTCAGTATAAACTCATTCCTAAGCGGTGGTGGTATGATGTAACAAATTGATTCATTAAACTCATGCTTTGCTTTATCTTCATGTATTGATGATAACATTTCTGTCTGGGGCATTTCCATATGACACCAGATCAAATTATTTACATTGAATCTTTGCTATCTACTGAAGATAGCATGTCTTATTCAAGATGTTTCCAGTTAATTGTGTTATGCCATAATAAGTAAATGGATTCAAGCTCTTTAGTTAGTGAAATGAACATGTTTTTGTTGAGAAGTTTCCATGTAATATGTTATGACATAGCAACTAAGTTCCATATTTGAAGTTTTGTCATTGTTGTCATATACATGACCGAAGAGAGCATAATGTATTTGAATAGATATCAAGATATAAAGATATGTTTAAGGAAATATTAAAGGTGGCAATGAGAGATTTCATTCACATATCAGTGTCCCTAAAAAATGAAGTACTGATTTTTGTGCCCTGATTTTGTCCTCAAAAATATCCCCATCTTAAAGTATTAAGTTGAGGAATGTTTCTTGTAGGGCACAAATTGTGAAATTTCTAATTTCATATAGGAGCAAATACAAAATTCAGCCTCTTTTATGACATTCTGTTGCCAAGTACAAGGTAAGAAATCTATTGAGTGTCTAATGTATATAAAATTACTATTGTGACACAATATTTTGGGTGTCTCAAAATCTCTCGTTGCACCTTTAAGAACCTTCCAAATTAGACAATAAATTCAAGCCTTGCTATGTATTTAAAGTGACTTTCAAAGATCTGGTGGTGATTATGAGCTTAACTTCTTTGCCCCTAGTTCTACAGAAGACAAAATAACCCAATGTTAGGCACAGGAAATGTCCTTAGAAAAGGTCTCCAAATGTGTTTGACCACATTAATCACATTAACACTGATATGAGACAAAATATCTCAAATTGAGGGCACCCTTCCTAACCCTTTCCACCAATCTCTGAATGGCCCTTTAAAGGCACTATCGATAATTTGCTAATCAAAATAAAAGAAAATATCACAAAAATCAGATTTTTGTACTGCAAATTGTTCAGGACCATAGTGCAGCCTATGAAAAAATCAAATATTTTAGTCAGTCCAGATGGACATTGCTACTACACGTAATTGAATGGAGATAATACTTTGAACACTGCTGTTTTCTTCCTTTTCTTATACCTTATGCGAGTCCTACAGCTTTATCCTTCAACTTTTAAGCCATTCCTGCAAATTTCAAATATTTCCACTCTTTCAGTTGGATCACTGATAGTATATTTTAATATAAATACTTTGAGATATTTCCAGATAAGGTGAAACCTTACAATTAGATATGATAAGTTCAAGCTTTGCTTGACGTATCTATTGAAGACACGTTTTTGGTGCAATTCCAGGCGTATGAACAATTAGTTTTGGAAAAATGCGGTTTCCTTAATGCATACTGCTAATAACATATTCCAGAGAGGTTTCTAGGTACTGGTGTATGAACAAATTAGTTCCATTAATCTGACTTACTGTTCCGGAAGAAGTGTGTGCGAGTAGAATTTGTAGATATGTGGAGAGTCGTAAATTATCCAATTTGAAATATTCAGTGCAATATTGGTAGTCCATATTAATGCATTTGGCCCCTGCAGGAATGCAGCTAGGGGAATGCTCAAGAAGGTGTTTTTAACAACGATGGCACATCCACCTTTTGTATGACAGTTACTGTCCCTTTCAATCACAGTAAAATATTGATGGCTCTACAAAATTTAGATGCCTCTCACAACTTTGCACCTGGTTTCATAATGTGCTGATATTTGTTTGTTCCTTTTTTTAAATAATGATAATAAATGAATTAGGTGGCTGTGGCCGTAAGCCTTAAGGTGCAACGAGAGATTTTGAGGTACCAAAAATTTTTTCATACTAGTAATTTTCATATGATAAGACACTCAATAGATTTCTTACCTTTTGTTTGGCTACCGATGTCTTACAAGAGAGCAATCTCATGATCTTGAATTTGCTTAGATTTCAATGTAAATCATAGGCTGAAATTTGGTAGTTGCTCCTATTACGAAATATAAATTCACAATTTCTGTAGCCAAATAAACATTTCTCACCTTAATCCTTTCAGAGGAGATTTTTTTTTGATGGAAAGCTGTACATCAGGGCAAAATCATTACTTTCTATTTTTAAGGGACATCCTGATATGTTAAATCTCTTGTTGCACCTTAATTGACATTGTGTCATCTGGGACTCGGCAAAAAAAAATGGTATCCCTCGGGGAGGACGGAAGACCATAGTCAGATGATGGCCATTTCGGGTTTTGAACTTGGGCAGTCTCTGAAACTACTTATGGGCGAAGATTTGGTGGAATTTCAGTTTTGCTCATTATGCCAGCACTCAACAACATGAATTCCATGGTCTCATTTCTGATGAACGAATTGATGACTGGATATCCCAGTGTACCAGAAATATTGGCAAGGCCTGGTTGGTCAACTCCATTGTGGTTTGGTCTGATGTGACCGTTAGTGTTGCATAACCTGCAATCACATGCTACGTTAACTGAGTGTGTATAGAGAATGATACTACAGCTTCATTAAAATACATTGGGTTCATAGTAAAGTACCTAAAATAATTTTGCTAGTGGTTTCATTATGCACAATCAGTTAGCCTGATACTGCAAAATTGGAATGCATCAACAAACAGATGCCAAATGTGATTTTATCATAATAATTGTTTGTGAGGAAAAGAGCCATGTAGTGGTGGTTGGTTGTGTATGATTGTGTGGATTTGTGTAGGTGTGTAGGAGTCCCCTGTGTGTGTGTTGTGTGTGACAAGTGCATCCACTTTTGTCTGAAACATTAACTTATGAGGGTTTTCAAAGGAACAAACGGTGTTCTCGCGTATTAAAGCCAAACCTGAAATAAAGTCCATTGTTATACTTAGGAGGACCTTTGTTTACTTCCTAGGACCTTTGTTATACTTCCGCGTACCTTGGTATACCTTCCGAGGCCTTTGTTATACTTCACAGACCTTTGTTATATTTCAACAGGACCTTTGTTTTAAAGAATATTCTTTGTGTTATGTCCTCGACGTATGTTCATACAATAACATGCTATGTTTTAAAACAAAATGTTTTTTTGGGGGGGTTTGGGGGCGATGTGTGTATGAGGGCTTATGAGTGTGTGAGGAGAGTGTGTGACATGTGCGTGTGGGGCGTATAGAATATACATGGGTGCATGCGTGGTTCTCCTGCCTGTGTTCGTTCCTCCTACATGTAAGTTTGTCAGAGTGTGGTTGATGGTCACATGATTCGTGCTCAGAAGAAACTAAAGGTTGTCAACAAGAGAGGTCAAGTCATCCATTATTTTGTGATATGTAGTGATTCATATAGATTAGTGCTCATAGCCTTCCCTATTTTATTTGGCTACAGAAATAACTAAAATGAATGAAAACAAAAGGTGATTGTAGTAAATGCTTATATTTCAATAGAAAACATAGGTGAATTCATATTTGCGCCTTTAGACCACTCTGAAAAATCAAATTTAGCCAAAACATGCTTATTTGAAATCTCTCATTGCACCTTTAGGCTGATGGTTTGTGCAGTATGAGCAAGATACTTGCACACAGAGTCCAGCAGACATGGAAGCAGACATGCCTTGGGGGATCACAGATCTGTTTTCTATTAATATTGATTGACGGAATCAGTCATCAATGGATTAATTAATGCTGAGAGATGAAAGTAGGGGGTAGCAAAATTATGTTGTGATGAAAATTATGTGTACCAGTACAGATTCCAGAAATGTGTATTTTCGTAATCTTGTTGGTTTGAGTTTTCAAAGAAAATTTATTTAATTTTCATTATCTTCAGCAGCCATAGTGAAAGCTTTCCTACTGTGGCACCTTTAGTTTCCTGTGTAGTTGAATTGGCCATCATCTGTGTAATTGCTATGAAAGCTGTTATTTTTGTCTAGCCATCGATTTTCCTTGCCTCTCCTGGTTTCCAGTTTCTCTTCGCTTATATGATTCGATATTCGACATGTCAACTGTCTATCTGTTGTCCTTAGAGACGGTTAGCCGATAGTCATTGTCCTAATTGCGTGTCTTTCTGTCATATTTTGTTATTCTACAATCTGCCCAACTACCCATTTTGTTATTCTTTAACTGATTATAAGCTAACTTAAATCAAAAAATCATTGCAACACAAAGCCCTGCATCATAGCTCCTCTCAGATCCTTAGGGTATATTGAGTCAATCCCATAATGCACCATTTTTGGAGAAATTTTAAACCTAACCGCCCATAGGGGTCATGTGAAGGAATTAGGTGGATGTGAAAGCAGGTGACACTTTTAAGAAATATCTGGAAAGTTTTAAAAATACTTTACAATGTGAAGATAAAAATCATATTACTTGTTTTTATTTTCTGACTGTGGGAATGTTGAGATCCTGAACTTTGGATTTCTTATTTTGAAACCATGTAAGATGTGCAAATTATACAAAATCTATCTAGAAATTTTGCACCTAAAAGAAGAAAAAATTTCTAGATCTTTGGTGCGATGTGCGACTGGCCAAAATCCCTTTTAACTTTGATAAATTTGGCAAATGAAACAATCTGTATAAGCATCCCATGAACTTCAAAAATACGTATCGTGGCCTCCAAAGACATTGAAATCGGTTAGTAATGCTGCTATCATTCACCTTATATTCATACAGTTACCATCACCACACCACCAACTGCGCTTTCATATCTCCCAGATACATACGGTATTATATCTGATATGCATAGATTTACGGATGTACTGAACTGACCGCATAGATGTATCGCTGACCGCAGGAACTCATAATGCAGCGAAGACCCAGGTAATTTACAGTGGCTAGTGTGGTTATCAAGGTGGATGAGTAGAATAATTGAACATGATTTGGTCTGAACAGGTAGGTTTGTGTTTAAATCTGGCTAGTTGAGAGTGATAGATGTTGCTGTCATTAATTTAGCTCTAGCACCTCAGGTCGTGCATAATTTGGAAATGTATTTCAGTAGGAAATCCTTAGCCACCCGGAGACGTTAAGGGTTTTTGTTTTAGTGTTGATTACCCACGGGCCAACCCTGTAAATGAGATTCTGATTTAGATTCCAGCAAACCCCGGGTGGTGTTTGTTCATTTGAAAATATATATTGGCGGGGAATGACCGAAGTCAGTGGGATAAAGAAAGGGTTTGCTTCATATTGCTGGCAACCTTGGAGAGATAGGCCCTAGATGACCTAGCATGGTTACCAGAGGGTGTTTGAACCATCCCATAATGCATTACAATGAGCCTATACTGTGCTGTGCTAAACACATGTCAGTACTTAGGAATTTAAAGTGTTCCAAAAGTTTAAGAACCACAAGACATTTCATAATCATGCTAAAAAATTCCCTAAGTACTAACGCTTTGTGGGCTAAAATGAGCGTAAAAGTCAGGTTTTTTATGTGTTAAGAATAGGATTTTTATGGGGTCACATAAAGGTATTCAGGTGAAATTTCCCAAAACTGGTGCATTGTGGGATTGACTCAATACACCCTCTGGGTTTTGTTTTAGTGCTGATTACCCACTGGACAACCCTGTAAGACGGAGATTCTGATTTAGATTCCAACACCTCGGGTGAGTGTTTGTTTCATTTGAAAATATATATTGGCGGGGAATGACCGAAGTCAGTGGGATAAAGAAAGGGTTTGCGTCAATTGCTGGAAAACTTGAAGAGATTAGGGCCATAGATGGTTACCGAGAGGGTGTTTGAACCATCCCATAATGCATTGCAATTATGCCGTACTGTACTGTACAAAAAAACATATCGACTTCGGGAAAAAAGTGTTTAAAGGAAAGTTTAGGGGACCACAAAACATTTCAGGTGATCATGCTAAAAAATTCCCTAAACTTGTACTTAATGCTTTGTGGCTAAAATGAGCATGAAAAGTCAGGGTTTTTTATGTGTTAAGAATAGGGATTCGGGTGGGATCACATGACCCTATTGTTGTGAATCCAAAACTGATGCTTGTGGGATTGACTCAATGCACCCTCTTGATGAGTTACTGTTTTTAGCAGTTTGCAAGGACAGTGTGCTAGTGCATTTTTATTTGAAACATCCACTGCGGCATGTGAGTCACTGGTAAGGTGGATTTTGAGTATACTGAAAGGTGTTATCCAATGGTCATCCCTTTAAGGTAGAGATAAACGTTAAGATACCGAGTTAACTTAGTTTCAGGTGAGACTGTTTCTTCATTGAAAATATACATGTGTAGAATGACCCAAGGCAGTAGGATAAGGTGAGGTTTTATTTTGTACTGTTGAACAATGATTACCCACTGGACAAACCCATAAGGTAGAGATAAATGTTACGATACGATTTAGGTTCTATTTTACAGGTAGAGAGCACGGTGATATGGATTCGGTGGAGATGAAGGAAAGCTTATGACAGTTTAGGCAGGTGCAATATCTGGCTTGTGATGGGTATGCCTGAGGACCATTTGCATATCTTGTAGGTATGCAGACTCATATTCGGAGTCAACTTGTTGGTACACTGGTGTATGTAGGTCAATGAACTGCGTCCCCTAAACTGAGTCTCGTGATACTCCCCTGGACAATTTGCATGTCCTACAGGTACCCAAACTCATAGTCAGAGCCAACTTGTTGGTACACTGGTGTATGTCGGTCAATGAACTGTGTCCCCTAAACCATGTAAACTGAGCGTATTGGAGCATGATGTAGTATTATTAGAAGTCCTCATCGGATATGAAAGGCAATCACTACATTTAATGCTGTGGGAAGGCTCCCTGTGGCAGGCCAATCCACGTTCCCATTTCCCCCTGGTCCACGGAAATGCGGCACAAAGTCTCAATACGGTTAGTTACACATTGGCGGTGTGACTCACATCTTTGCATTTTGTATAACCCTAAGGAAAATTGAGCGACGATGGCAGTAGAGAGAGAGCGAGAGAGAACCTGATGGATTTCGGTTGGCGGTTTCTTGACAAGTAGCGTGATCGGTTTATTAGTTACTTATTAAATGTGAAGGATGGGTACATAATGTATACGGTTGTGTCATCTTCTTCTATTATCAGCGAGGTGGCAGCGTCTTCAAAAGACACAATTTTCCCCCAGAAGGCTGAGATTTTGACCTGTGACATGTTCGCTGTTGTCTGCTGGTGGTGGAAGCTTGTACACAATATTTCTATTCTTTGTGGTGAGCTGCTTGGGGGTTTGCTCATTGAAGCCTGACTCTTGAGGACATTAGATTACAAAAGAAAGTAGGGTACTGAAGTAAAATAACTCCCCAATTGATACTGGTCTAATTCTTTTTACGGTGGTATCTGAACAATTGATTATATGGGTAAAACTGCCTATCAGGTATCCATTATGTCTACAGTATACTATAGCCGGTGTTCAGGAAAAAGGGAATGTGACCTTACTGTTCCGGTTACATCTTCTCTACCAGCAACACTTTATCAAATTACTTAACTTCCAAGGACATATACAAAATGACTGTTTTCCTAGAGTGTCCTTCATTTTAATTTAAGTTGTAATTGGTGATGCCCTTTTTTGCAATGTTCAATGGCGATGTACTTTATTTTATTTTCAATGATCTGCATTGTGCTTTACAAATAGAAGCAAAGAAATGGGTTTTCAACAACCAATGTTATATTTTACACAGATTAGGGCCTATGGGAAGCAGTGTAATATGTTTATTCACAAATCAAAGATGTTTCAATTGGATTGTAACAAAATGAAATAATTAACCGTCCCTTTTTTCAGAGCTTACACACACCAGCCTGAGCTGCAGAAAAATAACAACTAACTTTCTCTCCTTTTGTGCTAGCCAAGACACCAATATTATTTCTAATTTATATACTGCCCTTGTTTCAGTGTGCATGTTAACTTTATAAGGATTTTTTATTCTCCCCCAGAATAGCATAAGTTAACTGTAGTTTATGAAAGGTGATCGGTTTCCCCCACAAGTGATTTCTTACTGCCCAGTTAGCCAATTGTTTCCATAACCCAAATCAAACATCCTCGTCCTTTAGGCTATGTCGTATCTCCTTATCCTCTTCCATCTGTCCCTTCTTTCCCTGCTTTACTTTATTATTTATGGAATGAAATGTTAACATAGCTATGCATTTCATGCTTGAAGATTCATGTAAACCAAAATGTTTGATCTATTGGGCATTTTCCCATTTTTGCAAATGATATGAGTGTTCGCAGTAATACTGGCCCTCTGTGGTTTCGGTAAATATGGGCTACTATTTGCTAGAAAATGAGGAATGCCAAAAGAGATCTTCTTTTTTTCTAAAAGGTTGACATTTGATGTGCAATTTGTCAATATTGTTGTGATCTGAAATTGTTATGTTTAATATGAATGGAAGCAAATGCAGCAAGGTTATGTGAATGTGCAGATCTAGAATTCATGGACAGTTCAGAGGTTGTGTTTTATATGATTTGATGTTTAACTCATATTTTACCTGGTCAATTCTTGTTTAGAGCTTATGATTTCAAAACTCATCCAGGCCTCTTTATTGAATAAGAGATTATCTATAGCCATGTGACCACGGTCTCACAAAACTACGAGGTGAAAATTAAATCCAATTATTTTACTTCACTCCAAGTAAGTCCAACACGATGACCAAAAACTCTGACGCAAACTCATCCCCTGACCATTCTCAGCCGTTTCTCATACTCGCGAGTGTTTAGACCGGAAGCACAATACAGGAAGGCCGTTTTGCACTTCGCGCGTTATATTCAAAAACAGGAAGTTGTCAAAAAAATGAGCTGTACGAGGTCACCTCCGCTCACTATCTCCCAAAGCTGTCCATTTACGGCACCACACTCCAAAATACTCCGGAGTGTTTATGGGAGTTGAGTTTCACCCCCTTAGTTTTTTTAGGGGGATAAAACCGTAGACCCTCGATAAAACTCCGGAGTTTAAACCTCTGAATGCGTCACACGGCCAAAAACCACCAGATGACACTCCAGAGTTTTGAACTCCGAAGTTCCAGCCCTCGTGTGACACGACTATATGTGTCCCCTGCCCCAATGTGGATGACCCACTCAGTGGTCCAATTTTTTTTTTTTCATGTCTGTTTTCTCCTCAAATGCAAGCAATATCACCTAAAACATGTCATTTACAAATTTATGTTGAGTTTAATCAGTCTAGTGTTTTCTAGATGTTTTTAAAAATGTACCAATTTGTAGGATCAGTTGGTGTGAGCTTGTTTGGTTGATAACAAAATCAAGCATTCCCAAAACAGTAAATTTCTGATTTTTGATTACAAACATCTCAAATTTGGATTGAGTTTAGTTGAGGATGAGATTGTCGGACCGGTTCACACCACTTTAAAATTACAAAAACTGTAAGCATACACAAATTTGGTAAAAATGAATGTGAACATGACAATAGACATTTATTGAGATATTAAATTCCGTTTGTCAGAGTTGAGGCAACTTTGTTGATTAGGCCTAATGTGAACGACTGATCCTCTCACGTCCCCCTCCTCCACCATCTCTACTCACACTCTCTTGGGTATTACACCCTTACACCACCGTGGTAAGTCCTGAATGTGACACATTTTAAAGGGGGTGGTTTTACATGATGGCATTCTCTCCCTGTATTCCTGATTTGGTTCGAAACCATATGAAGATTTTAAAAACCCATAGTTTAAATCGCTAATTTTAATTTTAATAACAGAAACCAGAAAGCATGCAAAATAACGGAAAGCATAGGTGTGACAAGCGTGGGAGTTTCTATGTGACTGCGGTGTTTCTCTGCTACTTGTGCTATTTGATGCGAAAGCCTCAGAAGTACCGATTGTAAAACATTCTGCATTTTTGTTATAATCATACAATTATTTCAAATGTGTTTCAATTACAAACACCACCCACAGCATGCATGAGTTCATAAAGGCGTCCGATTGTGAACAGTGTTAAGATGTTTTCTACGCGATCTGGCAGCAGCCCCTATCCTTAATGTATGCAGTATGGTCAATATTCCAGTGAGAACCCCATGATACAAAATTATGTTGAATAAAACCGCAAAATGGTGATGTAAGCTGAAAAGTCCATCAGATCATTCTACCATGAAGATTTTTTTTGCTGGAGATCCGGCAGCCAGCAGGCGGTCAATGCCCTTCGCTATCCGCGAGCTGAAATGCATTACTTTTGATTTTCGGACGCATTTGTTTTGGCACCTGGATGAGCCATTGGATATTTGCCAGCCCTAAGCCGATGCCCATCATGGTAATCATTATCACATTAATGTATAATGGGTCCAGCATTATTGTGGACATCTATTATGGTAGATAGGAAGGGCAATTTTATTTTACTATTGGGGAGAGACAATTTGGTTGGTTGGGAATACTACTGTTAATTGGCTACATGCGCAACCATCATCTACAGAGTGGACCTTTTTTTTAAAAAAAGGTAAGTGTTTGCAGTTTTAAATCACATCAGTGTTAAGATGGGAGTTCATGAAAAAAAATCAGTTTGTATTTGATCTGATTATATAGCAAGATTGCATGTTTAACTTTGTGACTGCAAAAATAAGGAATCTGCCACAGATGTTGTTCACAATTGAGTAATATATTAGAGTGTGGTAATCATTAACAAGAACACAAAAGCAAGAGGAATGTATCATCAAAATATGTTGTTTATTTCATGGATGCAAGACTTTTAATATTTTTTTTTAGTTTGTTTTAATTGTCTTTTGTCAATTCTTCATTGTTATTGTTGTCATCACCAATGTCATCACCACACTATTCTTTTTGGCCATCATTATCTTTACCACCACCACTTCTCTCTTTTTACTCTTCCTCCTCTTCCTCCTCTTCCTCCGCTTCCACCCTTACTTCCCTCCTCTTCTGCCTCTTTTTCCCTCTCTAAATCCTACTTGTCCTATTCTCTTTCCCCCTTCCTCCTCCTCTTTCTCTCCCTCTTATTCTTCCTTCCTCTTCCTCTCACGTCTTCTCTCCAATATCTCTTCCTCATCCTCTCCCCGTCTTGCAATATCACCCAGCTTCTCCTCTGTTTTCTTCTGATAAAGGGAAGCAGGGAGACCTAAATCTGTTGCATGTATGTGTCATGTTTTGGAAATTTGGATCCAGAAATTTTAAGCTCTGCACTCCTAACTCCTTTGGGAGGTGAAAATGAATTTTCCTTGTTAGCAGTTTACTTTGTGCCCTTAACCCAGGGTTCAAAGTCTCAATGCAAAGAGGATTACCTCCCTGAACCTTTCCTGTGCACGCGGCAACAACTATACACAGTCGCACGTGACAAAAAATAACGTCTTAATGAGCCAGTCTTATGGCCCGGGCTATAGTAGCCCCTGTTAATGTCAAAAGCCAAACATTTTCTTCCCATTATGTAGAGATTCTTCCAGGCAAGTATGAATGAGCATGCACGACGCCTTCAGCAAACTTACCCAACACTTGGCGAAGTGAAGGTTTTATCGTGCCATTTGACGGAAAAAAGGAAAAGGACTCGCTTCAATATCAGTCTGCTTGGTTATTAGTGTGCTGTCTGATAATGTATCCAGGTTATGGGAACTTGAAAAGGTTTTTGAAATGAAACGAGTATATTGCACAGAGAAGAGGATGCACTTTGGAGGCTGTGTGATAAACATAATTACCAGTGGCTGAGTTCAATATCTGCCGATTTTTGTGATGTGATTACAGAGAGAACTGTGGCCACCTAGGGGTTGGTTATGTGGAACGGTGATGGTCAACGGGGAAGGCTGAGCAGAGCTACTGCAGTGTTCACTTGTACAACTGAATTGTCAAGTTTGGATAATTGGATAGCACGAGAAGATTAGTAGGTAGGTTGTTTTGGTAGAATGTTTTAAATGCTTTTCGACAAAATTTGTCCCAATTTTCTCATCAAAACAATGTTAAAGGGAAAAAAAAAAGAAGAGGGGTGCAAGGTGCATGTTGAGCTATAATGAAATAAAATAAAGGCAATTGCATTCTCATAATCAACTTCTACTAGGAAAATCCATAGATAAAGTATGAGCATAGTTAAACAGTAGTTAGGTTAGAATTTGTCTGATAGTTGGCATTCAGATTCCAGGTTATAGGGCTTAAGGGTTTGTGGGGCGGCGTGCGAGAGATACTCTGGGACTGGAAACCTCATTACTGGTTCCTGAGTGAATTGACTAGTAATAAGTACCTGTGAGAAAAAACAAAAACTATAGCTAAGTGGAGTTTAGTTTTGTGGTCATGATGGAAGAGGACAGCAAGGATTAGGGTTGGTGGATTAGTGTGCATGGAAAGAGTTGTTTCGACCTTTCAAATGCAGATCGAAATTTCGGAGCAAAAATTCAGTATGCGAGCATATTCTTATACGCTTGCATACATTCAGTAAGCATTGGAAAGTTATGCCACATTACGCAAAGCCGAAAATACGCAAAAGTGACTGCACCAACAGCCGCGTGTGATGACCCGTTAGAATGCTTGTTGGAGTCATCATGTTTGGCAACTTATTGAAAGGTCTATTTTTATAAACTTTAAGTGACTATGAAAGTGATATATTGAGATGTATAATGTCTAGTTATTTTAATCTAGTATCTTCGAAAGATTTTACACAGTACATAATTACCAGAATTTCCTCAAAATCACAAGCTCAAGGAAATTGTAATTCTGTAAATTGTAGTAGAATTTTATCAATCGTGGGACCTCATTAAAAGTTATGCAGAGGAAAGAGGGTCAGTATTGGTGATACAAATCAATATAAACTTATGCGATGGTTAGAGGTATAAATGAAGGAACAAAATTCAAGTTGGTTAATTATACTGTGCACATTCACAGCCAGCCATAATTGGAAAATAGAAGGGATACCCATGAAGTAATAACAAATGATGATAATAAACATAATGGATGCCAACCAATTCAAGCATTCACTTATACATGTATTATTGTCTTCCTTAAAAAAAAATTTTATTTCAAATGTGGTGACACTGTACATTAATATTTTTGTGTGTATGTGTGTATTCTTAAGGTCCTGTAAACTATATTTTTTCAGTCTAATTTGTGGTGGGGATACCGTGTTGTTCCTAATAATTGCCCCTGCTCTAATAAACTCCCCTACGATTTTGGATAAAACAATTCAAGAAAATGAGTTAAGGCTTACCTAAATTGACGATTTAATGGCCGGAACTGTTGTAATCCATATCATAATCCCTGTTGTCCATCAATGCTTTCTACAAAGTACAAAGTGCGGTGTAGTCATGGATTTCGTGATTATAACGACATATGACCCCCCAGTAATATTTTATAAACTGTGTAAGGTGATTGGGTTTGGGATTTTTGACTTTTCATTTTGACTGAATAAACGCCCCCTCTTTCGAAAAATGAACCGGCCCACGGGGCATTTATTAGGAAACAATACAGTATATTTAAAAATTCTTTAAACATTCTGATAATTAACCAAATATTTTTAAAAAAAAAGTTAGGCCGTTGTTCCTTTTAACGTTAAATATAAAAAATAGTCTGAATCTTGTGACTACTTGCGAGAAATAAAGGAATGACCTAGAGGGCCCTTACTTGATTAGAATGACATCAAACCCTTGTGATTTGTATAGTTTTGAAATGTTCATTAAATAGTTGTTGTTGTGGAAAGTAAAAAAAAGCTCTGTTGTAAAATATGGAAAAGCACCACAACTTTCTGGCACTTTACAATGTAGCAACATATTTCAGCAACTGGAACTGAAATGAAAGATAAGTCTGTTGAATTCTTTTTTTTTTCCTAAGTTATTTTCTCAAACTGAAACATTTATAGAAAACTAACGAAAACACAAATTTCAAAGATATGAATTCCCATTCAATTACGTGTTGTTAGTAAGTGTCCCGTACGGACAGTTATGATCAAAATAGCCAATTTTGTCCTTATTAGGTGCTTTTGATTTTATCACTATGTGTAGGTTAGGATTGAACCCTATTGACCTGTTAAAGACATAAAAAAATCTGATTTTTACAATTTTTTTTTTACTTTCGGATTAGAAAATCGCTGATAGTGCCTTTGAAGATTTCAGGTGAAAGCTTTGGATCTTCAGTAGACGAACATAAAGCACCTTAAGTCTAGCGTAAATATCAGTTATCTGCTCAAAGATGTATGCGGGGGGTTGTCTTACAGGGTTATGGGGACATGCATGCTGCTGGGACGAGTGCAGGCTTTTCAACCTGGTGAAAGAAGTTTTTAAAAGATTGATCAGGAAGAGAAGGAGGCGCTGTAGCACTTTATAATCTCATTACCGCTGCTGTTGAGTTCAATGACTGTCCATTCAGGGAGGGTGTAAATAACGAAATGATCAGTCACTTGATTCTGTTGCGTGGACTTTGAGCTAGAGGTGGTCAAGGGGGCTCAGACGGAACATTTTCTCCCTACCATGATGACAGCGGTGCTTGGCACTCTGAGTGAAGTAAATAATTGCCTGCCTAGCTAATAAACCATTTTAATTTAAACAGGTTATCTAATTACTTACCTTGTTGTGTGTTGCAATGCATACATAACACATGTGGCACCCCAACTTAGGAGTCAGCTGTTAGTGTCGGTGATCGCATCCAACCAAATAGTGGGGCCCATTCCCAATATTTTACAGTTGGAGGTGTCTTGTTGAAATGGGTAATTTGTTCATAAAGAGGGTCCTGTTGAAATATGCGAGTCCTCCGTAACAATGTTGTTAATTAGGGAAATGCCCAAGAGCATTGAGTCCAATAAATAACTTTATTGTTAGTGAGGGGAGGGAGTACCACCAAAGGACAACTGAGCACAATAAATGGTATAAATGTAAGTAGTTCTTTTGGTGCTAAGTGGAAGGTGGAAAACACATTGCGTCGTTAAACTAATAAATGTTAGTGGGTGGGTGATCTGATTATTTCCGATTTATTCGTATTATATTTTCTCCCTCAAATGGAAGCATATCACAAAAACACATCTGATTACAGATTGGAAGTTAAAAATTGAGTTCCATACTGTTTAACCCTAACACGTTTTTGCTTCTCCTGAGAGGAAGGAGTAAGGAATAGAAGCTAAAGAAGATTGCACGTCCTGGGTGGGATCTGAACCCGGTGCACCGGTCCCATGACCAGGGATGGCAAGCCCCGAGGGAGTCGCTGGCCCGGCCAGTAATTTCGTGCCCATATGTGTGTTTGTACGATGACGTCGTCGCATCTTTTTGGACTTGGTGCATTTTCTAGCTTCAGCTCAGTGAGTTTTAGTGAATTTTGGTCGTGATAGGGATTTATTGGGTACCAAATTGGCCCATAGGACAGTGTGTGTGAGCTGATGTGATCCACTGCATTTGAAGACGTTTTTGTTCATAACATCAAAAGGAGACATTTCCCAGGCTTAAAATTTCACTGGATTAATGAGAAAAATATAATGTTCCTTGTGATACCAAAATCAAAATTTTGATGGGGTAAAGTTGTGAGTTTTTGGATTGGTCACCCTTCTTTGAAGGAAACTGCCAAGAACTGCCAAAAATCTGATAGAAGTAGCTAGCTTAATCCTATCAAAACGGGCCAATTTTGTATACATTATAGCACATAAGTCAGTGGCTTTAGAGATGGCATCCCAAATGCTTGCAGATCATTTGGAGAGCCATTTAAAAAGAATATCAGCAAAGACTAGGCTTGTTTGGACTAATTTAGATGCATTTTTCATGCTGATTCTGAATATGCCCTGGAAAATGTTGACCTTTTTGAAACAAAATATGACAAATTTTGATTGTTGAGCGACTGGAGTCGCTTGCCGTGTTCAAAGGATTAAACAGGAGAGTGAAACAAGATATTATTGAAGCTATGGCAGTTAATATTTGACGTACACATGGGACTCTAAACCAATGCATCAGTCAGTACATTATATTCATGTGTACTTTCATGTAAATGCAATAGTCAAATTCGAAGAAAAAGTGTAAAAAAGGTGAAACCAGCATTTTAATTGCTAAATATTCACTGAGTCAGACACTTCTAGTCTAGACAAGACTTAACCTCAGGTAATCAGATGAGTGGGTTAGAATTCACAACCATTCCAGAGCTTGAAAACCCCTTTCTCTGTACCAAATGCAAAATGGACAATTTTACAATTCAATTTTCTTTTGTAAACCTTTTCAGGTTAAAAGACAACATTGATTATCAATACAGAAAACTACAGTCACATTGTAAAGTCCAATTGCATGTACTTTTGTAATGCTATAATCAGCTTACTGCAATTAGGAGGTATGCTTTTATAAGGGACACACCATTTGATATCAAGGGGTGTATGGAAGTTTGTGCTAACCAATTTGTTTTTCTCTTTTGGTGGCCTTTTTATTAGTTTTTAGAGTTTGCTGTTTTTTACTCAAGTGCTTGGGTGTCTTTTTTTTTTACTGGTGGGCAATTTCTTTAAAAAATTTCCATGCTCCCTTTTGTATCTAATACTGCATCTCTAAGTTGGGTTTACCATTTGCAATTTCTTTTATAATCAGTGATTTCAAACCCTCGATTTGGTAGCCCAATGGTGCGTCTTCAGAAGGCTTACTGCGACACTCAAAATTGTTACTGCAATTTCTTGGTTAAATTTTTAATGCAGGTTTCTATGGGACTTCCGGTGTTGTCTGGGACTTTTTAGCAATTTGGGCAACTTCTGACAACATTTAAATTATTTTTGGCAACCCTGTTTAGACTACCTTACCACTGTAATCAGTGATACATGTTTAACTGCACACATTACTAGGGGAGAGCAGCAGTTGTGGTATTTTAAATAGGCATTTTTTTAAAGGAAGTTTTAGCATTATTCATGAAATGCACCTTCAAGATGCTAGACACAACTCACTATTTTGGCAGAACTAGTTTATTAACTCCCATCCATAAATGGACATTAAGACCTGATTAACACAGCCAATCACATTGCATAAATCGTAGTATTGCCAACATGCATATGCCTCAAGTCTCATTTTAATCAACTTGTTAGGTTTACTGTGGGCAAAAAAGGTGATATCAAACACATTTTAAACATTATTATAGGATATAAACCAGATGAAGGCAGATGTTGAATAAGCTCAAGGGATAAATGTACAGTGAAGAACAGCCAGGGGAAAACTTGAGGTTCAAGGACCCCGTAGTTAAGAGGTACTCAATACAAGATGAGTAGTTAGAAGATTGCATCATTGTAACGATTTCTTGCTTTCAGGTGCAATTATGGCCTCTCTTTTCAGACAATTCTGGATTTCTTGTAATCTAACTACTATTATTAACCCCTTGATCTCTACCGGCCTATGTTATTGGTTATGCATTGGGTTATACAATGTATTTAGCCAATCAGAGACATGGTAAGAAAGGCTTAAAGGTTTGTATAGGAAGGAGGTCTATTTTGATTGGTCACTTACAGGTTATATCATGCTATATTGTGTAATGAGCCAACCAGAGATACTTTAAGAAGGGTGGTAGACCGCAGGGGGTTAATCAATAATGCTTTGAAAGAATGATGCACATGCACGTAATGTGTGCAAAACTTAGGGTTGGACTGGACATTACCTGTTGTAGAATAGTCCAGCAATTAGCACAATTCTACAACCAATTTCACATGGCTTGAAAAAGTGGGGAATTTGGGAAGCTCTTCCCAGGAAAGTTGGCCATTTGGAGGGAAATTTATACATAAGATATAGTGGGAAATCTGTGAGAAATGCGACTATCTTCCTGGGAAATTTACATTTTTAAAACCCTGCCAATTTCTTTAAGTACAAATGTGGTACAAATTTCATCAATTTTTTTTTCCAAAGAATAAAATCTTGCTAAATTTCATATTAAAAAAAATAGCATGGAACAAAATTAAACCGTAAACAGTGCCAAAATTTGAACCTAGCATATCAAAATGGGTTCAATTTTCACATAGTTACTGATGTGTGTCCCTGCTTAAACCAAAACTGATTACCGTACTCCTTGTTCAAGAATGAATTTGGATAGAGATGATCTGTATCGGAATCAGACAAATGAGGTTTTTCAGTTCTTGATTGCATAACTAAACTCCAGGGGAGGTGTGTTTGCTTTACCAAATATTAGTTGAAAAATGTACAGAGGGAAATCTCTACAGGATATACTTTGCTGACAGTCCTTGCTATTACATTCTGTAGTGCATTGGGGTGGAAAGTGCAGAAAAATGTAATTCAGTGTATTCTACAGAAGATGATGATTTAAAACAACCCCATGGTAATTGTACCATTCAACTGTTTACTGCATTTGTGCATTTAAAGTTCATAGGAGGATAACAAAACAGTAGTTTCTTTCCATTTATGGACAGAAATACTACATTTCTTACCAAGGAAATCAAATCTGTACCTAAGAGTAAACACATGCACATTCATTTACATTAGTGGATCACAAAATGTTCCTTAAAAAGTCATTGCAGAACTGAAAGTAATTTAGGAATACAAATGTCTCAAATGGCTATGTTTTCCGATCTCATGGGATTCTATATTATATTGTAAACAGCATTCACACTTTCACAGTACAAAATTTCATAAACAACTGATTAAAAAATATAAACTGATTTCATCACCAAACTCATTTAAAAAAATTGAGGGTGCTTGTCTGCCATATTAAAAGTCAGGTCTATGTATTCTGGTTAAGTCATGTGGGATCACATGACATATTTGACTTAAAAACAGTGCATTGTGGGATTGCTTTTTCCCAAGTTATCTGATTGAATTTTTCCACATATGTTTGGTTTACCAATTACAATTTGAAAAATGTATGGAAATTTGTTCAGGGAGACCGAGGGAGGTATGGGCCATATATACTGTTGACAGAGAAGCTGTGCACTTTTACGACACTAGATGAATGCACCCAGAGATAATTCCGGAACTCTCGGCATACCTTTAAGGAGTTGGCATATTCAAACACCAAAAGGTATAAAAATCTACCAACATTTATTTAAGAAGAGTTCATGGGATTATAAGCCCTTGATAATACTCAAATAAGCCATGCTTTCATTGTAAATCTTGATGGAGTCTGTGGAGTCCCTGATCAATCTACTAAACATGATAATTGCATGAATTTTATATGCATTGCTCCTCAACGGGGAAGTATTGACAACTATTCCAAGGGGTCTTTCTGTGGAATCTAATTTCTCAGAGGACTTGTCAATGCTGTATTTTATTTGCATATGTAGGCTGTTTAAAAAGCTATCTTTAGGCCTATCTCAGTTGTTTCAGCTAAGTGATGAGTGAGTCATAGCCGGTTTCCCATTTACCTAGATACGTCGGATTTTAAATGCATCCCCGTTTTCAATTTTTATGCACCAGGATTTATCTGTACTGATTTATAATTTAATGTTCTGTGTACCCAAATGAAATAGAGGCAACTAGATTGGGTGAAATTGAAGACCAGAGAGGGACCGGATTCTGTGTCGTGTTCAAGCTATCAATGATTGAGAGAAACGTGTGTTCAATTTTAACGAGTTGGAACTTGTGGAGTAAGATTGACGTGGAGAGATGGGATGATTTTTCGCACATCTCACGAACTTCTAATTAAATTGGTGTCTATTTGTAATTTGCAAGTGTGTGTGTTTTGTGGGGATGGGTAAAAATTCTTATTTTGATCATGCATTTTTCTGGTAAGAGATGTTTTTTTCTTTATCTTTTATCTGTTCTGTTTGGTTTGCTTTTGTTCTGAACTGATTATACCTTATTGTGTCATCTGCGAAGCAAGCATGTATCTGTCTGTGGTCATAATAAGGCTTTTCACACTGAGCCGGTGATCGATCACTTTTGCGATCGATCGCCGTCTGTAGATTTCAAACCAGCTACCAAATTCATTATAATACTTCGAAAACTCTGACACACATGTCGCTGTTGTGCTTCCTCAAATAACAGCACACATTCGTTCACTAATGCAAGTTACGTAAGAGTCTATCCGCCATGTTGAATTTCCTTACTCAGTCCATTCAATTTCACGAGCGGAAAACTCACAATATCTGTGCGGAAACAAACCAAGGTGACAAATCATATCACTTAAAAGATGGCCATATACCTCAGCATTAAAAAAAGTGTTCGACAACCACTGCCGTAAATGCCTCAAAAAGAGGTATTTCGTGAAAGTAGCAGCTCATTATATGCTTCCTTTGGAAAACTTTTACATCGTAACTAAGGCGATATTGCGCAAGCGCGTCTAGTATTCAGAAAATGGCTGCACTAGTCTTCAAAAACGGCGATCGATCGCAAAAGTCGATCGATCACCGGCTCAGTGTGAAAAGCCTTATTGTTAACCCTAAACATAATTGCCCACTATTTCCACATTATGTGCGCACATTTTCATGACACTTGGATACAACGGTCCTTGGGCAGTGTGACCTTTTTCCCCATTTACAAAAGCGACGGGAGACGACGCATGCATTCGGTGAACGCTTTTATTAAATCATCACTTTATTGATTAAAAACAACAAAGAAACTTTATTTCATTGAGGAGAGTCCTAAAAGGCTAACAGCCCTGGGATGACTTTTTATAAAAGTAAAACAAGGATATTTTCAAGGATGTACATTTGTCTAAATATGCACTTGATTGGTTGTAGAACTTGATGTTGTATTTTTTGTTGTGCATGACAAAAAATATTATAACACATCTTTTTGTAACATAAACACAGCATCTTTGGTTTATTCCTTTCAGGCATGACTTATTGACTTAATATATATTTGTAACTAGTCTAAATATGAAAAAAAAAACATGGTTTTGAAACAAAAATGAGGGTGGGAACATATTTTTTTGGAAATGTCCTGGTCTCTTTAACAATGTAAAATATTTAAATCCATTTCTGTCTTTGATGCTTGGAGTGATAAATTACATAAAGCAAGAAATTCTCTTAAATTTAATTTCAAATCTCATTTGCTTTGCCGCATAAAGATTGTTCCAAGGAGAAAGTTAAAATAACAACAAAATTGTGCCACAAAATTATATTATTGTTTATTGGCATATTTCAAATACAAATTATTGCTGTGTTAGAGTCTAAACCAATTGGAAAAGAAGAAGAAAAGAACCATCCATTTGCAACAAAATCCCTTGTTTGTGCATTCTAAATATGTCACAGTCTCAAAGATCAGTTGATAGTAACACAGACAATACCAGAAAAGGGAAACCGAAGAAATCTTGTATGGGCTGTGTTGGAAAAGTCACTCACTCTACAGACCTCAACAAATCGAAGCATGCAATAATACATGAGTCTGTCCGCAGGCAAGAAAACACTGTAGACTTCTCAACTCGGCTGCAAGTCGGCAAGAGGGATCAGGCATGAATATTTGATGCCGCAGTCATTGATGAAAATAGGAAGCATTTTGGTGAGTCTATCCTGCTCAGATGACAGATCCAACAACATGAGGCAAAGAGTGAAATGGAGAAAGCAAACCAAGAGAAATTACACAGCTTACGCGGTTAAATCCAAATGTTTTCTCCAGCTGGTCGGAGATCTCGTGGTACTAAGGAGTGTATCGTTTTCAAAGTATTTCTTCGCTCTTTTGCATTAGTTTTTGTGATATGATTTTCGAGTAAATTAAACATTGTTAAAATCCCCAGGAACTATAGATGTCGTTTTTGTACAGTGTATACAAGTTTGAATGATGTGCTTAATGTGCAATGTTTTCTTGTCATATTTGCCCAGATTTAACAATCGCATCAAATTTCGCATTGTATTTGCAACTTATTACAAGAGGGATGTATGTACCATTCTCGGAGGGAGAATTTAATCCCAAAACTTGTTTAACCGTATCCCAGTTAGCAATTATAAAGTTACAGGGCTTTATCTAAATCCACTCCTAAGTCCTACTGCTCATAGCAAAATTAATAGATTGAGTGATTGCATATTATTAAATGGCAAGATTAAATATGAAAATGCTGAATAGAACAGCAATTTCACAGATGGTACTTAATAAATAAATTTGCAAATGTGATGTTCGGATTGGTGCAAGAAATGTGCAATCAAAAACCACAAACAAATATAAAATATAACATGTAGTAAAAACAGTGGAAGCTGCGTGTGGGAAAAAGCAAAAATCCTGCAACTCTGGACTGGTAGAATATGTGTGTCTATGCATGTGTGTATGGTCTCATTTATTTTCATTTTGGTAAGTTTTTGTTTTGGGTTATTTGTTCTGTAAGGGGTTCAAAATTATATGAACAAAGGGACAGTCAGTGATTTCATCGGAAGGGCACATTCTTTGTTTTTGACCAGCCAGAGTGTTACAGGTCTGTTCCTACTTCCACTGTGCTGCATTGCTTTGCAGTACGGGCAAGTTCCGTCACTTTGCGCACTCGTAATCGATTCCCTGAGTAAAAACCAGGTCACTGCAGGACACAGGATGCAGTGCATTGCAGTACAGCTGCAGTGAAAAATTGCGAAGGATTTGCATAAAAACATTGGCGTTATCCATACTGTATCTTGATGCAGCACAGTTAAAATAAGGTAGCTTAGTGCAGAAATGCATTGCGTGCCGCATAACTTGAAAGGTGATTCAGTAACAATTTTTAGTGAGGCGCATTGGCAGTCTGCAACTGCAAGGCAGTGAAGTTGTGATGGAACAGGACCTTAGCATCAATTGGATTTTCAGCATAGTTTATTTTGTGGTCCTAAAACAAGAGAAAATTAATGATCACTTCCTTTACTTTTACATACTGTTCAAAATTTGTAGTCTTCTGTGGTATTGTTCAATTCACCTTGGCCTTCATTGTCATTTGGATGTAGTTTATGCTTGGGATCACAAAGCATGAAAAATAGAGCAATATAGTATTTGCATGTCTGCCAGATGTTGTATGGTCGTATTGTTCAAAATTTAGTGATGGAATGATAAGCTGATTGATATTACTGACTTATAGATGTTTGCAGGAATAGGGTTCGGTTGAGGGATTCATTCGGGATTTCAATGCCTCAGTATTTGCCATTTTGTTGAATCAGGCGCAGAGTTAAGTTACTTAAGCTCTGTGAGGGTGGGTTGAGTGGGGGGTGGTTGAAGGGTGGGGTGGGGTAGGTATCTGTCAGGGACTGCATGTATGAAAAGCCACACCAGTCTACCAAGGAAAGCTCTATCTGCCTATTGCAGGATGTTACCGTGGTTTTGGATGTACCAAATAGTGAAACAAACAGCCATAATCATGTCTGGTGGACCTCAAACCCACAACATAGATGAAAAGGTGAGTATATGGCACTCAGCATTGTTACAGAATTTAGAGTAAAACTTGATTCCAAAACGTTACTTATGTAATTGCAAGTGGAATATTAAAAGCTTCTTACTGTCATCATGAAAGCAAGGCTTTCCTCGCTACGGGCGAAACTGGAAGTGGTGATATACCACACCCTCTCATCTATTCTTCAGAGAGCCAATGTGATTTCAACCCGAGACCATGTGTGGAAAGCAACATGACCATTTTGGGGCCATCACCTTTCTGAGGAACTGGTTGTTTGTATCAGAAGGGTAGTATTGATCATGCCACCCGTTTGGGGGATGGGTGTGGGTTGTATTCGATAGGTGTTGGTATGGGTAGTGTGATTGTAGTATGTAAGGGGATGTGAGGTGTATATTTAGACCTGTGAAGGCTTGTGCCGTTGCCGATTACCAGGGGTAAATTTTCTGATTTCAGGATTTTTATTTTTCAAAATGTCCGCCAAACTGGATTTAGTCTCAAGCCCGATTCTAAGCATTTTAGGTCAAATGTTACTTGTTTTTCAGGAATTTTTTTTCACAAAACTTAAACCACCCTGCAGTACGGTATGTGGTTATTGTAGTGTGGGGGGTGTGTCGGTGTGTCCATGAGGGATGTGTGTCTGACATGTTAGTGTGTCTGACATGTTGTGTGTTGTGTGTGGTGTGTGTGTGTGTGTGTGTATGTTGTGGAAATCTGTGAGTGTGTGCGGTTTCATTTTCCCATATGCAAGCCATATTCCCACCTCATCAGACTATCGTGGACTGGATTGCCATGAAAATTAACTTCAGTGATCAATTGATGACACACTCACTCCTCACAGTCAATTCAAGATTAAATCTAGGCATTTGATCCAGGCGGTCGTGCACAGATAGTAGGCATTTTTAACAAAGGGACAAACGCTTCCATTGGAAATCAAGGGTTTCCTGCAAGAAGGTTCCATCTTGCAAAGAGCTGGATTGTCCAGTGTGCTGTGTTTGTTTTGAGTGTTATACCTGCCCAGTGTCAGTGGGGCTGTTATTGAGTGTTATAACTACTAATCTGAACCCTGCAGCCTAAGCTAGTGCAGCGGGGTCCTTTTGCCAGAAACCCTTGAAATTGAACAGCAAATAATAGCAACGTACATTGAGAAAATTGGGTGGGCTGTGTGGTTGTTCCTTGTGTAACATTGCTCAATTTGTCTGTGCTATAGGGATGTGTATTAAAATTAATGTGTTGTAATATTGGATTTTTATCCTAACTGATCTTCCAGCCTGGACCCCACGTTCACACATCAAACTGAGATTTTGGTTGCCATTAAAATGCTTGTATTTTTCTCATCTCATCACAAAATTTTGACTACTCTTATCATTTTAGCTAAATGCCTTAAAATATGGTTTGCTTACAAAAACCGGAAATAGTTGTATCGTACTATTTGGGCATGTAATAAAACACCCAATTGTTTGCTCACCATTTGGAACGGATGTCAGATTCAAGAAGGTTTGGAATAATTAAAGTATTAGTATATTGGTGATAGCCTCTAAGAAACAGAAAAATATATGTGGAAATCAGGTGTGGCGTCCTTTAATGTTTGTGGGATATGGGGATCTGAATAGTATCTACCAGAGGTTGCTTCATTTTTTTTAATAATAAAAACCTCTTTAACAAATGTGTAAAGAGTAAATGATTCCATGAAAATTTAAAAGGCACCTTTGGTAAAGATCTACAGAAGATGCTTCTTGGAAGAAAAAATATAGAAATGAAATAAAAAATAGTTCTGAGAACAGTTGATGTATTTCCGTGGATGGAAAAATAAAAACTGATTATGATTATACACAGACACCACATAAACACACACACTTGCACTACCTAGGCACATAACACAACTCACTC
>JAMKCH010010801.1:0-28475 GCA_023653785.1 Ophioderma brevispina
ACAATAATGAATAATGGTATTAGTAAACTAAACACCTGGTTCAAGTCAAATAAATTCTCACTAAATCTTAAAAAAACTAACTACATGCTCTTTGGCACGCAAAATAAAACAAATAAATTAAATAACCATTTGAATATCTCTATCGATGATACAAAAATAAATCAAGTTAATGCTTTTAATTTTTAGGAGTCACTATTGACCAAAACCTTACCTGGAAAAATCACATTGAGGATTTAGGGAAGAAATGTTCAAGTAGTATTGGTATTCTATATAAAGTAAAACACTTTCTTCCCGAAACTGCACTTCTTAGTCTCTATAACACTGTTTCTCTCACACATATGCTATCAATGCATGGGCAAGTGCATGCAATGCTGAAATGGAGAAACTGCACATTCTACAAAAGCGTGCACTGAGAGCAGTGAGCAATAGTGATTACAGAAGTGCATCTAATCCTTTATTTATTAAATACAATCAACTAAAAATAATGGATTTGTGTAAACTTAATATTGGAACATTCATGTACAAATTCAGCAACAACTTGTTGCCCACCACATTTCATAATTGTTGTACCAAATGCCAAAAACCACACTTATTCTACAAGACATGCTTCAGACTTTCAAATACCCAATAAAACTTGAATTTAGTGGTAAATCCATATCTTATCTAGGGGTTAAACAATGGAACAACATTCCACCCAATGTCAAACACTCAAAAAATCTTCATTCTTTTAAGCTTAATTACAAAAAGTCACACATTTCAAATTATAAACAAATGGAAATTGAGTCTGGGACTTGACAGGCCATTATTTGGCTTACTTTCCAGTACTCTTCCACATTATATTTCATGTATTCAATTACATTATTTATCATGTATGTAATATGTTTATACCGATGTATGATTGTGGATAGAAATAAATGTTATGTTATGTATGATCACAGGTTGAGGGGTTCTTGAGGGCCACATGGAAGTATTAAAGAATTTTCTGTCAATGTGTTGGGAATTGTAATTGTTATAAATGAGGCTTGGGAGTCCATTGACACCCCCCTCAGAACAAAATTGAAAAGCATTTTTTTAGACCTGTGCACACCACTGTCCAATTATAAAGATACTGTGAAACATTGTTTCCTCATTAAGAGTACTACTCGGATGCAACTGGAAAGAATTGCAGTTTCACAATGTACTGGATGTTATATTTTTTCTGTAGTTAACTAAAGCGTCTATTTCCCTTTAACATAATTCAAAATGAATGAATTCAAAAATGTAGTTAACTAAAGCGTCTTTTTCCCTTTAACATAATTCAAAATGAATGAATTCAAAAATTCATTCATTTTAAACTTTTTAACTAAAAGTTTTCTGTAGTTAACTAAAGCGTCTATTTCCCTTTAACATAATTCAAAATGAATGAAAGTCACTTAATAGGTCACTCACTTTTGAAAAAAAAGATACAACTCTTCTGATACACTTCGAGCCTATATAAATATAAATTACCCTTAAATTGTGAGTCGTCTAGCTGGTGTAGTGGTTACGTATTTGAAAAAAAAAAAAAAAAAAAACATTAAGAGTACTACTCGGATGCAACTGGAAAGAATTGCAGTTTCACAATGTACTGGATGTTATATTTTTTCTGTAGTTAACTAAAGCGTCTATTTCCCTTTAACATAATTCAAAATGAATGAATTCAAAAATGTAGTTAACTAAAGCGTCTTTTTCCCTTTAACATAATTCAAAATGAATGAATTCAAAAATTCATTCATTTTAAACTTTTTAACTAAAAGTTTTCTGTAGTTAACTAAAGCGTCTATTTCCCTTTAACATAATTCAAAATGAATGAATTCAAAAATTCATTCATTTTAAACTTTTTAACTAAAAGTTTTCTGTAGTTAACTAAAGCGTCTTTTTCCCTTTAACATAATTCAAAATGAATGAATTCAAAAATTCATTCATTTTAAACTTTTTAACTAAAAGTTTTCTGTAGTTAACTAAAGCGTCTATTTCCCTTTAACATAATTCAAAATGAATGAAAGTCACTTAATAGGTCACTCACTTTTGAAAAAAAAGATACAACTCTTCTGATACACTTCGAGCCTATATAAATATAAATTACCCTTAAATTGTGAGTCGTCTAGCTGGTGTAGTGGTTACGTATTTGGTCTTCCACGCGAAGGGTCCCAGGTTCAATTCCCAGTACAGGTAAGTGAGTAATTCGTGTCTGTCAAACCAACTTGTGTAATATGCTTGATGTAGATTTCCTTGCAATATTCAGATATAGTACCGATTACTTTTTTTCTCTAATTATAAAAAAAAAAAAAAAAAAAATTATTATTTTTGTTATTATTATTTTGCCTTTATTTTGGCATTATTTATCAACGTGCGTTTAATTCTGTCAGCACAGATGGTGTCTAAATTTCAGTGGTAATGAAAAGGGTCACTTAATAGGTCACTTAATAGGTCCCTCACTTTTGAAAAAAAAGATACAACTCTTCTGATACACTTCGAGCCTATATAAATATAAATTACCCTTGAATTGTGAGTCGTCTAGCTGGTGTAGTGGTTACGTATTTGGTCTTCCACGCGAAGGGTCCCAGGTTCAATTCCCAGTACAGGTAAGTGAGTAATTCGTGTCTGTCAAACCAACTTGTGTAATATGCTTGATGTAGATTTCCTTGCAATATTCAGATATAGTACCGATTACTTTTTTTCTCTAATTATTAGCGTTTAATTAGGCAATTAATCAAATGTTTTGCACGTTCTCATAACGTTTTAGAAACGTTTTTAAATCGTTCTTACGTTTTAAGCACGTTTTGATAACGTTCTCAAATCGTTTTAATAACGTCTTATAAAACGTTTTGGAAACGTGAAAAAGTGTCTACACATTCACGTGTTTTTAACGTGTTAAAATGACGTCAATGTGACCAATTTTAAAACGTTTTTAACGTTGTCACAACGTCATTTGGCTAGCTGGGTAGACTGTTGGCGATGTCGGGATTTTAATTCAATATAAACCTTCATGGAATAAAGGCAGACTCAGAAACGATCAATATCATGATATTCAAAATAATTTTTATTTTCCATAATCATTAAAACACGAATGCAACTAGAATTTAAAGGGGGATGGCCCAATTAAGAATATGAAGTTTCATCTTAATAGATTGGCCTTCACTCCAAAACCGCATCTATAAAGTTTCGCGCTGTTATTTCAATCCGTTTTGATGCGAGAGCTAAAAACATGATTTTGTAAGCCCCATGTAAATTAATATTGGTCGACCAAAATAGGGTACATTTTCGCTCATAACTTCCAAACCAAACCACCTTTGGCTCTAAGATTTCACAGGGCAAATGAGAAAAATAGCAGCTTTCTTCTGATACCAAAATGTTGACCACTTCCGGTAAAATCTGGGGCTTCTGGGGACGAGGCTATTAGCGATCGGGCCATGGACCTTTAAGTTCACATTTCTGATTGGAGGATTGCAGTATAAATTATGTACCTGTGAGATCTTGAAATGCATTACGAACAGATCATATTATCAAAGGCCGGGGCTGCAATTTGTGAATTAAAGCAATATTAGCACATTTTTTTGAAGAGCGCCCCCAATTTTTCAAAAAATTTGAGATTTTTACAAGGTTGCATTGGTAACTGACTAGTAAACCATACCTGTGAATGGTTAAGCTCGAAAATGTCTGTCTCTCACAAACGAAGGAATTTTGTACCTCGAATAATTATTATCGGGATTCCCGATAATAATTCAACGGCTGCTGGAAACGGCCTTTCAATGTGAAATAGCCAGGAAATCGCGCCATGTACGTGTCTACGCTCATCCATTAGTTGTTTTTATTGGTTCAGGCAAATCAAGTTAGAGGTTATTTTCTCGAGGTGGCACTATTTCATCATGGACGGATATAAACGTAGCATTTCCAGCTCTGCCTTTAAGTCCAATCTGAAATCCAAATTCTTATTACAAAATCGCTTATTTTATGATAAATACGCATTTTTTAGCATTCTCGTTCGCAGATATAGTTTCCCAGACAATCACCAACGTAACTGTGCCAAAATATCAAAATTTGAAAATTGGGGGCGCTCTTCAAAAAATGTGCCATTATTGCTTTAATCATAACTCTGAATCAACAATGACGGGACAATTTTACTTATGGCGAAATCAGAGGGTGTTTTGAGTCAATCCCACAATGCACCAGTTTTGGGAAATTTCACCTCAATAGGGTCATGTGATCTCATACAAATCCTATTCTTAACACATAAAAACCCTTACTTTAATGGGCTCGTTTTAGCCCACAAAACATTAGTACTTGGGAATTTTTTAGCATGATTATGAAATGTCATGTTTTAGTACAGTATACGCACATTGCAATGCATGCATGGGGGTGTGGATTGATTCAAACACCCTCTGTGGCAAAATCAACTAAAAAATAACAAGTACCAAACCATTTTCGTCGTCTTCTAAATTTAACTCGCCGCGCCGTTGGGGTAAATACAAATTCGCTCTGTTTACCCATAGGAAGCTGATTTGTCTTAATCATTTCGGGTGAGGTGAGGGCTTTTGTATTATAAAAGCTTTACAACCATGCAAAAAATATTGATTTTGAAAAATCTTGAGAGCGCACTATTTTTCAAATGTGCCAGTGTCTCTTTAAAGTGACATGAGGAGATTTTTTTAGGATACGAATTTCTCTCAAATTGCACAGGATCGATTGTAGAGCACCTACCACTACCAAGAACATTTCGAAGGTTTCTTGGAACAACAAGTACAAAAGAAACACAAACCCTGTTTTTGAAACTTGCCTGACTATCGTTATTGCCCCCATAGAACAACCGTGCTTTGACTTCTGTCGTGTACTAATCATCATATTTTCATAAAGACGGCGTATTCGCTTATTCCACTTCAGGTGTGATCTAATACATTGGAAACATGGAAAGCACGAGGGCGGGTGTTCAACATGTCGCCAGTAAAAATCTCCAAGCTCTGAAGAAAGTTATCTATATTTGTGTATTTGAGTTCCCTTAAATGCTCATAATCTATTTTGAATGTTGGAGGATAACTAACCCTCAACGCACTGCGTGAACTCATGGGAGTCGGGAATTTTAAATGGTGGGCGGCTCAATAGGAATGTTTTAAAATGCCATGTTGTGGCATGATTACACTGACATCCACGATGGCGTAAGGCCTCGCGTGTTATAACTCCTCCTAATGTGCTGAATTGCCTAGCACAATAATGTCGATTATTTAGTTTGATCAGCACCCGCATACTTTTGAATATGGAACATTACTATGGAATGGATGTGTCATGCGATAACAACATTTGGGCAACCAGTTGATAATGACACAGTGAAACTGCCCCAGACACAAATTTACAAGATTTACAAACTTTAAATTGTTGTGTGGGGACATCGAGACCAACCCTGTGGCCACCAACAAGAAGAGGCGGACATTTTGGTATGATAGGAATACACTAAGGGCGAAATAATGGGAAGAGAGTACATTAGCGATCATATCACCGCCTTCTGATTCAGGTGAGTCTGTTTATGTCGATTAGTAGAGACTTAAAATCGTTTAACAAATAAAATTGATGCTTTTTTTACAATAGAATTTGACAGCTAACAGAAAGGTTAATGAGAATGAAAACATAAACACCACAGCTTGCTACTATAAAATGTTGGGACTAAAGCGAGAATTAAACAGAAGGGGAAAGTTGAACAGTAATGACGCACCATCTAGAATGGAAAATCTCATTTTTAGAGGCATACGAGAAGATCCAAGATGAAAAATGGGCTGTACTAGAGATAAAAGTCAGAAACCCATTTCTAACAGATGAGATGGAAAATAGATGCAGAAAACATAGATTTTGAACGCGTACACAGACTTAACACCAGAGCAAATCAAGGCCCAAGACCCATTAGTTGCCAAAACTCCCTAGGTATAGGACAAGAATAATATTTGATGAACAGCAGGAATAAATTAAAGGGGACAGAGTATAGAGTAAGTGAAGACTTTACCAAAGCCACTAGGGTAATTGTGGAGAGACTGTCTAATTACTTGATGAAAGCAAGAGCAGATGGTAAACAAGCTCACTTGAGGTAATGACAATTAATTATTTGATGGAAAGAAATATACTAGGATGAAGAAAACTGATAGTGTAAGAAATAAAATAAAGGTGTGGGCCACTGGCCACTTTAATATGAACATTGTCCACCTTTAGGCAAATGACGGTGAAAAACTTCATGCTAAAAAGGTGAAAGAATAATTTACCTGTATCATGATAATCTTTTCAACATTAGAACTAAGAGTATCAATGCAGTGGATGCACTAAAAAAATGCTGGTAATGATACTTTGGATGATGTTTGATAATGATGAATTTAAGGGCCTACTGGTTCTGGATGTTTGAATATTGTGATGATGACAATTTACTTAATATTGATATCGGGTATTTTTGGGTGGATGAAGTTGGTTCTAATGCTATGAATGTGATTGGGAAAAAGGATGTTGATGGTGATTCAGAAGATGATGTTTGAATTCTAATGATAACTGTTATTCTGTGTGAAACGTTAGTATGTTGATATTAGTGGTCAAAAACGGTTTCTAATATTAATGATGTTGTGAATTTATAACATGATAATTTGTTATTCTGTTGATCATGAACAGCTCAATGATGTTAAGTATAGTGGTTTTAAGAAACAATAACGGTGTAACGTTGATGATGCTGTGGAATTAAAATGATAATTGTTTATTCTTCTGGAATGAAACGGCTAATGATGTTAATATGAGTGGCAAAACGGTGTTAACGTTGATGATGCTATGAATTATAATGGAAATTGTTATTCTATTGATGAAACAGTTAATGGAGTCAAATATAGTGGTTCAAACGGTGTTAATGTTTGATGTTTGTTGAATTATAATGGACAAGTGTTATTCCAATTGATGAAACAGCTAATGGTGCTGATATGAGTGATAAAAGTGTGGTGTAAAATGGTGGTGATAATGTTGACTTATATAGGACAATTGCTACTCTGTTTGGTAAACAGCCAGTGGTATGATATGGGGGGTTAAAAATGGTGTTAATTATTTTGATGATATGCATTATGATGTTAAAAGTGTTATTCCTTGATGAAAAGTTGGTTGTTAACATGAGTTGTAAAATGTATCACATGATGCTGAGATATGAATTAATAATTGCAATTGTAATGGTGTCCAATAGCGAGTGGTAAAAATGTGGCAAATGGTAATGGCCATATTACTGAAAAATAATTAATGAAATGGCGGAGTGACCAGTGTTGGTTAATATGGAACAATTATATTGACAGTGAGACAAATAATGGAAATAGTGATAATCTTATTGCCACTGAATAACGAGTCGCCCAACAATGGTATGGTATAAGTGGTAATGACCCATAATGATATTATTGATAACTTTATAGTAAACTCCAAGTATTGATAACTCTGATACTATTTCAGTGAGGGCGATGATCATCCCGATTTATACTATGATGTGCATGACACACATTATGACAGTAGTGGACGTTCTAGATCAGGACCTGATCCCCTTTAGTTGTATGGAATGTGGGAATGGTTTAGTTCCAAAATTGGCGATACTGATTTTAATATTGACTAACAGTTGTTGGATTTTGATGCTTTATCGCTTTCGTTAAACATGTGCTGATTACGAGAAGCAATATACGATTCTATGGTTATAATACATTTCAGACTGTCGTCAAAGAAAACCAAATGCTATTCGTAATTCAGGTGGTAATCAGTGATATTTGCTTTTTTTAAGAATTAACATCAATCGAATCTGATCAATGAAATATTCCGATGTAATTGTGATTTGGTTAGTGGTATTGATGATAACAATTTAATAGTAGTAATTGGTATTGTTTACATACCACCTGAAAATTCAGTGTATGCAAAGAAGATATTTTATAATTCAATTGGAAGAAGTATGGGGTATATATTGAAGAAAGGGTGACTGTACTTATTTCTGATTGTTGGCGACTTCAATTCACTTACGGGCATTTTACACAGAACCCCGACTTTATTGATTTGGGATAATCATTTTAATTCAGACTTTCCAGAAATATTTTCTGATAAATTATCTGAACACAGAGCTATATCGTGATAGTATAATGTATAAACACTGGTTTCAACTCCTTAATGGTGCAAACAACTAATATCCGTATAGTAATGGTAGACTGTTTTAAAGAAAGGGGAGTTGGCGAATACCCTTAACGTTTCAGCACAGCAAGTGTTTTTTCTTATGTTAATTGTGTTTAGGAATTAATGGTCCTGGAAATTTTTTATGATTTCGAAATTTCAGCTAGGGGAGGAGTCGACCATTCTGCCAATAGTTTTCAGGATAGAACAAGGAATGGGAAATAATAACAACGAAACACGCATGATATAACTGAAGGTTAAAATGAAAGTTACTGTTTATAGGTGGAGATACTGACCTACTTAATGATATAACAAATGTGGAGTACTATAGGTTACAAATATTATTGTGAGTGCCCTTGAATTGGAGTGAACCACTGGATATTTTGAATAAATAGGAAATTTTTTAGTATCACTGTAATGCCTTTTTTGGAAAAGAAAGGGAAACGCTGTAAAGCAGAGGTGTAATCGAAATGGTATGATAAAGGCATGTTACGTTGAGAAAGGTAAGGTGAAATGTGCACTTAGAAAGTTCAGAGTTTCCTAATACTGATTCTCATTTTAAGGATTATCTAATCCTTAAGCGTGACTCATTAAATTCTTCTTTTGGAAAGAGAAAAGATATGCTTATCAGAAGCAATGCGCATAGTATACTTGATACCATTCACGTACAGATTCCAAAGGATTTTGGAACTTTTTTGAAATCAGTAACAAAAAATTCTGATAACCAAAAAGTGAAAATTGAGATGAAGAATGTTGGGTCCACATTTCTTTCTTTTCAGCCTCTAATAAGATATGGTTTTAATGACATTGAAGTTAATGAAGAGGTGGATAATAATCAATGGTCTGAGGAGGTTAACAAGGTAGTTGAGCAAAGTGAGGTTGAAAGCAATCAAACATTTAACAAATATAAAAGCCTGCTGGCATTGACAGGCTCCACGTGAATGTATTAAAATGGGCCCCTCATGTAACTTGTGAACTACTTTACCAACTCTTTAATTGTAGAATGGAATCATCTTTATTCCCTTTTAAATTGGTCCACTGGTATTATATGTCCAATTTATAAAAAAGGGGATGTAATGACCTTCCTAATTACAGAGCATCACTTTGTTTTAACCTGCATGAGTAAGTGTTTTTACTAAAATACTTGCGACCGTCCTAAAACTCCCTGGGATTAATGACAACAGTATTTTGAGCGAAACACAAGCTGGTTTTAGAAAGTATCTTTACTCTTGACCCATTTTTGTTTTAGATCTATTGTAACCAAGGCTCTTAGTAAGAAACTAAAGGTCAAAGTAGATTGTAAAATTTTCGTTTGTTTTAAAGTGCGTTTGTGATTCAGTATCATGTGAACATTTATTTGAAAATTCGAAGCAGGCTTCACCGTCATATATTTAATAAAATCTTTACTAGCTATATGTATAAAAAACAATGTTTTATAATTCGGTACAAAACGGCCTATGGTATTAACAGCTTCCTTTTATTTTGTAATACTGGGTCTGCGTCAGGATGTATATTATCAGCACTTTTTTGCTTTATTCCTGAATGACCTCGAAAAAGAACTCGATCAACAGGCGTTTAGGCTTTTTCACCAAAATTGCGCAATATTCCGCTGTTTACTGTATGCTGATGATTTTGGTAAATATCTTTGGTAATAGCGGGAAAATTTACAGACTCTTATTGACACACTCCATCAATATTGTCCACAACTACCATCTGTCCGCGGACCGCTTGTGGTCGCCTGCCGTCGCGGTCCGTGAATGATAGACTAACATACCTTTGACCTGATATGTGACCTTTACCTCATCAAAATGAGGGATCCCATGTTTTGCACCTATGATCAGTTTGGTTCCAATTGAACTCAACTTTTCATATGAGGTCAATTTTATTACATTTTCAGCCTATTTTACAACTTTACCTCACATGACCTTTGAACCTGGCATGTGACCTTGACCTCATCAACAAATGAGGGAACTCATGTTGCACCTATGTTCAGGTTTTGGGTTTCCATTGAAACTTCAACTTTTCAATGAGTCAATTATTTCAACATTTTCATCAGCCTTATTTTTACAAACTTTACCTCCATACCTTTACCTTGCATGTGACCTTTGACCTATCAACAAACGAGGGATCCAATGTTGCAACTATGACTCAAAGTTTGGTTTAAATCCACAAAAGTATGTGGATATTTAAAACATGCAAAAATGTTAACCCTTTTTCACACGACATCACAGACCTCAACAACAGCACAACTACAGGGGACAAAGGGATCCCTATGGTGTCTTCCTCCCTTAGGCAGCGACACAAAAATGGAAGCTTACTATTAAACCACTGACCTACAAATGTGGTTGTTTTTAAGAAAGTTTTATTTGCCGCTAGGAGCCAATGGACAATATGAATGGTAGCCCTTTGATAAAAAAATAATGTTACAAATCCCTGGTGTGTGAAAGTTACAAGTAACGGCAAATTGGGAATCTGACCAAAAAACTATCTGTCTGAACAAGCCAGCAAGCTCTTTTGCATTAAAACAACTTGCTCAAAATAGGTCCACTTGCCTCTTTTTGTTTATAACAAGATCTTGACATGAAAAATCCTGCCTATACTTCCACTATGGTGCTGAATATGGGGCTTTCATGAGTTGCTTGGCTGACGTTGAAGAGTGCACACGGTTTTTGCAAATTTGTTTTTAAAATGCAAATAGATCTACACCTAATGATGTGGTACGGGCCGGAACTACAATCTTAGCCAAAATGTGTTTTGGAACCGACTGCTCTTTTTGCCCCGATTATTTGCGTATTTCTCTAAATAGATAATAAAGGAAAATCATGTCACACTTGAGGTTGGGAGGCTTGGAGCATTCTTCTATCCATGCACCCCTCCCCTATACCCCCAATCAGTTGGGTTCTTGTAGGGTGGCAAAATCAAAATTTCAGGATTCCACATTGTCCAGGGGGGAGAGGGGGGAATTTTTGACGTAGGCCATAACATGTGTCCACACTTTTTGGCTAAATTGTATGCGTACTATTAGAATGAGGATTTCATGCTTAACGTAATTGCCTGTCATTTCAATTAAGATAACTAGAATATGGACAAAACTTGTACACAATATAGAGTACAAATAAGATGTTTCATCTGAGTAGCAAATGAACTTTCCCCCTGCACTTCCTTTAGGGGATGGTCACTTTTAATCGGCCTAGGCCATACTTTCATTGCATTTTAAGCTACATCCATGGGTTTAACAGCAATTGAGTGCAATATGCAAAATTTAAAAAAAAAAAAAATGTCTTATTTTGTGTTGAACAACTTAATATTTATATGTCAGTGTAAATAATTCACACACTAAATTTCGAAGTTACGTTAACTAGAAAAAAAGACAGTTTTAAAGATGTTAATACGTTTCATATAGTGTAACGCGCTTTATTTTAATACATATGCTAAATTTTTTAAATTCACATTACATAACCGAATCGAAAGGACAGAACCCGAATTCGAACCGCGAACCTACCGCTTGTAAGCGAGATCTTTGCCTCTAAGCCAAATCGCTCTTACATACTGATCACTCATTTCAAACTGACATATGTTTTTAAATCATTAAGCGACGAACGGTATACCAAATCCTACACACGTAATAATGAGATGCCACGATAACCATATTCCCAATAGAACCTAACAGGAGTCCATGAATTTTTTTCAATGGTTAGCGCGTGGTATAGCGTTTGATTTTTAATTAAGAACAATTTTCAGAGATGATTTATTCTTGAAAATACAATTTTACCGTGGTGGATAATCGCTGTCTGGACAAAGTGAAATTATCGAATCGGTCAATAAAGGATCACTTCAGTGTACAAAGGGTTGTTTACAACTGTTTTTTTTCAGTAAACTTGTAGAGCTATACCAATTTATCTTGGCGTGTTATAGATGCCTTTCAATCATCATCATCATCATCATCACATCATCATCATCATCTAAGGCGAATTGGCTTAGAGGCAAGGTCCTCGCCTTATAAGCGGGAGTTCCGCGGGTTCGAGAGCAAGTCCTGCCATTTGGAATTCTGCTATTTTCATTTAACTGTACAGCTTTACCCTATGTATCATATTAAACGTATTACATTTAAACATTTTCATTGTTCTTTCTAAGTTAACTTGTCTTTCTAAAGTTTTATGTATGTAAATATTTACACTTATGAATAAGTTGTTAACTCAAAAGAAAATTTTGTACGGCGGAAAGCACACTGTCATCGACGACGTCGTCGTCATCATCATCATCAAATCGTCGTCCATCATCATCGTCATAATTCATCATCATCATCTCATCATTATCTCTCCCACATGAACTCTACTACTGCATGGTTAATTCAAGCCTATATTCACGATACCAATCAGAAGCTTCCCCAGAATGTTTTTGATTTTTCTTGCTTACTTGAGTATCACGTGAATTATTACTCATGTAACATCGTGGATGTTTATTGATTATGCGTTTACTATGTATTTTTCAATTTAGTAATAACACCCACTAAATTCAGAGCCTTTTCCGTCTATATGGACGACTTTAAGTCCAAATGCTACGAGTACATTTTTAATGACCACTCACTAAGTTGACCGCTGATTTCATTTTCATGCAATGACGTAAGCCAATATGTTTATTTTATGTTGCACCTGAAATTTTCGTTGTCATACCTGTCATAAATAAGAAGTTATGAGGAAAATGTAAAATTAGATGATCATTTTTTCACTTTACAGACACAATCTTAGCCCAAATGTGTTGGAACACGACTGCTTTTTTTGCTCCGATTATTTGCCGTATTTCTCTTAAAGATATATAAAGGAAATCATGTCAAATGGGGTTGGGAGGCTTGGAGCATTCTCTATCCCTGCACCCCTCCCTATCCCCACCAATCAATGTTTAGTTTTCTTGTAGGGTGTCAAAAACAAAATTTTCAGGATTCAACATTGTCCAGGGGGAATTTTGAGTATCCTATAAAGTTTCCAACACTTTTGGCTAAATTGTAGGTAACATAACCCTCATAATTTTCCCGATTTTTACAGAGTATTAGATTTGGATTAAATTATTTGTATGGGATAGAAATAGATATGTATACCAATGTTACCAATGCAATTAATTTTGATGAAAATATATTGATTGCTGGGCTGGCAGAGTAAAAAAAGCTTTAAAAACTCTTCTTTTTACAATGTGCTTTGGTGAGGTTTGGTACCAACAGGGTGTGGTAATGTTAATTAATTCTCGAAAATTTTCAAGATAGGTGTCACGATATTTCAATTCAACAATGGCGAGAAAGAATAGTAATGTGGATCGTTACCGCATGTATAGATTATTTAAAGATACTTGCAAAGTGAGTCCATACCTTGATAGTAATACGATCATGTGTTTTCGCAAGCGTACGTGGACTTCAGATGTGGTAACCTCCCACTTGCTGTCAATCTGGTCGATATATGGGTACTCCATTCGAAAATCGTGTTTGTTTCGTTGTGATTTAATGCATAGAACTGAATACCATTTTCTTCTGGTGTGCCCATATTTCATGATTCTAGAGTTAAACTGCTTCCTCGCTATTACCACAGATACCCAACTCATATTACATTCAAACAATTACGACAAGTGAGAAAAAAAGGAATTCAACAAAGTGTTTGTAATTTATCTATTAGTCTTAATTAGACATGATATTGATCATTGTTCACCCACCCTCTGTAAGTCTAATTTACTGTTATTGTATATGTATGATTTTGGGCCAGAGGCCATGTCAAGAACTTGAATTGAGCTCTGTTTTTTGATTCCAAATATGCAAAAAACCCGGTCGAAAAAAATTGAGGCGCTTCTTTCAGGAAATCTCCTCATGTCTCTTTAACTGTATGTGAACTGAGTCTCGATCTCTAGTCAAGTCCTTTTTTGAGAAAATATTTCTGGCCGGAAAAGATTAAGTTAGTCTGGTTGGATCATTCTTTTCCACAATAAAGGCCAAGCATGTCTCAGCAGCTAAGTTCATGGCCTTTTGACCACATTCAGGGCTGAGTAAGGGGGTATTTTTTTTTTAACAAAAACAATTAAAAAATGCTTCTAGTACTAACGTGCTTTGCCATTTCAGCCTGACATAATATGGAGAACCACTGACCCAACACAAACGAACTTCTTTACAACATCATTACACCAGATCGAAAATCGCGCCACTGCTTAATATAATTAACCTTGGGTTTGTGTCACCTGTATAGCGATATACCAAAGCAAAAGAAAGCTTGCACCTGAGTCAATTATCCAATTACATTTCATTCCCATTTTGCTCATAATACTTTCATGACACTTAAGTACAATTTGTGGTTGCAATAGTTCAAAGTTCATATAAGCGAAAATGTCAGTGTTTAGTTCTGACCTCGTCTTTATGCTACGGACATTGCTGATATGCACAAAGCAAACCACACTTCTTCAAACATTTCCAATCCATTACATCATTCCATTATACCGTTCTGCTAGTTTCGATCGTTCGCGTTTTACATTCAATTCACATGAACTATCGGAACCTCGTGTCCGGCGCATCGGATTTCAATGATTGTACATGCATGACCCTGTGAGTAATTGGTTGGAATAGATCACACGACATGCATTATGTATGGTCAGGTGGTGTTACCTTCGTAAGTAGCACGACGTGCCTCGTTTGTTGGTGGTTTGAAGATTCTTTTGTGTGTGTGCAATGGAGCAGCGGTTCCCGGCGGCAAACCTAACTCCCTTTATAAATATTGTTGATGTCCGTAAAAAGTGTGTTCGTGCCAAATTCAAGGTTGTGTTTTCACAGTTTGGGGGTAAAAAGGTCATTGAGCCAATGGGCATTTTTTGACTATTATCAATTCCTAAAACTTAAAAAAACAAGACCTGCGCAGGCATTTTCTTACAGCCAGTGCATATTGTGTGGTATACATTGGTTTATTGGTCATGTCAATGTCGGAGGTCAGTGCTCCATGAGCACAAAATTCAACTCTATTCTCTTTATTTCCTCCTCCTCCGTCCGTGCCAGCCCTTCCCAAAACATTTTTCCTACACTGACGGCATTGAAATGGTTTGTCCCCAAGTGCACTCTACTCTGCTGTATATACTTCAAATGTATGGTTCTTTGGAACAGGGCTGTAACGCAGGATTTATTTTTTTGGGGGGGGGGGTGCGGGACTTCGAAAAAGGGACTTTTTTTGGTGAAAGTGGAGCTAACCCCTAAACATGGTACTTTTTTGACATTTCATCACCAAACGTTGACTTTCTTGTCTAAATTTTGGACCTTTTTATTAACAATCGCAAAAAGTGGACCTTTTTCCCCTATTTGGGCAATTGGGGTGGTTGTGTGACCGCTCCCCACCCCCCATTTTACACAATGAATAAAGAATGGTTTTGTCACTAGTGGGCACAATACTGTATTATGTGAAATTGGATTTGTGTGCAAAACATTTACCAGTGTGCACTTTTTTGTGAATGTATTGCACAAACACTGAGTTATCACTAATGTGCACGCTATGGTGTTACTAGTGTGCACTCTATGGTTGGCTTTGTAAATTTGGTTTGTGTGCAAAATACCACTCTTATCACACTGAAATTATTTGTTAGCCAAGTATGCAATCTATGGTGTTTTGTCAAAGTGGATTTGTATGAAACATTTACCACACTGACCACACTGAAATGTTTTTTCATGCCAGTGTGGCACTCTATAGTGCTTTTAATCTTGATTTCTCTACAAAACATTTACCACACTTTATCACATCGAAATGGTTTTTCACCGGTGTGCCTCTGTTTGGCTTGTCAATGCGATGTCTGGTGCAAAACATTTACCACACATATCACGAAAATGGTTTGTCACCATGTGCACTCTCGGTGTCCTTGTCAAAGAAGGATTTGTGTGGCAAAACTTTTTACCACCTGAATCATAATGAATATGGTTTGTCACCATTAGAGCTACCAATGTGCACTCTATGATGTTGTTCTCAAAGGGATTTATCTGCAAAACCTTACCACACTTGAACACAAAGTATGGTTTGTCACCAGTGTGCCGCACCCCCCCGCCCCCCCCCCCCCCCCCCCCCCCCCCCCATCCCACCGCTCATAAATGTTTTTGTCAAATCGGATTTGTTTGCAAAACATTTACCACACATGGCGCAGCAAACTGGTTTGTCACCAGTGTGCACTCTAAGTGTCTTGTCACATGTGATCTCTGTGCAAAACATTTACCACACTGATCACAATGATATGGGTTGTCACCAGTAGAGCTGCCAGTGTGCACTCTATGATGTGTTCTCAAGTGGATTTATCTGCAAAACCCTTTACCACACTGAACACAATGTATGGTTTGAGGCCACCACTGTGCACTCTATGGTGTCTTGTTAAATTGGATTTCTGTGCAAAACATTTACCCCACTGATCACAGCAAAATGGCTTTACACCATTGTGTACCACCTATTGTGACTTGTCCAAACGTGATCTCCCGTGGAAACATTTACCACACTGATAACAAAATGGCTTCTCACCATTGTGTACCGCTCTTTTGTGACTTGTCACATTGTATTTCTTTCAAAATATTTACCACATTGAATGTCAATGAAATACTCGTACCCGTTGAAAGTTTCCTTTGTAGGCTATGGTCAACGGATTTCTGTGTAAATGCTGACCACACTGGGTACAGTGAAATGGCTTGTCACTGTTTGAGTTTTGTGTCAGCCACTCAGACTTTGAACCAATGATTCATTACCCAAAAGCACTGCATGATTTATCAATCAATGCCGAGTTCTGGTGGGTCAGCCGGGTGTTGCAGTGCTAAGTCGATTTTACTTGCAAAATAATAACCACTTGAGTGCACCGAAAATGTCTTTCCTATGAACTATTTAAATGAACAGCTTTCCTTCTTGTAGTTTTGCCATGGTACTTCTGATGCCTTCTTACATGTTTGGTGAATGTTAATAAAACAGTGGCCAACCTCTTTGAAACCATATCTGCATGGTAGTCTTTATAAGACTCTGGACATCATTTTGCATAGAATATCCTCATAGGATCTGTGAATGTGAAAAAATACTATGTTAAGTAAAATTGAAATGTGACGTTGAAGCGATGATAGTGCAAGTAAGACTTAGTGCAATTTCATTTTTAAAAAATTCTGCTGGGCCTTTTTCAAAATTTGTCATTACATGTGATCGATTTGTAAAATCTGTTTGAATTCCGCTCTTGGTCCGTTTGCCTGCTTACTGCCTTTGGTTTATTTTGTATTAATTCGAGCTACCTGATAACCAATGAACAGTTGAATGTTGCACTCATGCTTGTCGCCAGGATCCCGCACCCCAGGGTGCGTATCATTGGGACGATCCCAACCACAAATCAGGGGTCCAGAGGGCCGCTTTAAAAGCGTTTAAAGTCCATGGTTGGGTTCTGTGCTAGAGCACCAGTAGACAGCCCTGGCGATCTATTATGCACGTTTCACAAGAAGGGGTTAGTGCAGACAAACGGGGGTTAATGGGCGGGTTCGGCAGAATGGACCATGCCTAACCAGGGGTGGACCTTTTGACACCTGTTAACACACTAACACACCCCGAGGTGCTGCACACTCCTTCTTCACCACCTGTACGTGCATGCAATTTAAAATCGCATACAATCGTACAGCCCCGTCCCTATAAAAACACTTCAGGCAGCAGTATCGGCACTTTTTTTTTAAAGCATGAAACTTGGCATGCTCATGCATGTCATATGAGGGAATTTGTTACTTTTGGTTCTACATTTTGTGACCCCACTTTGCTGACCCGACTTAAATTAAGCAGCCTTTATGGAAAAGTACAGTATCACGCGCACTTTAATTTGAAAGGCTGTTCAATTTTGAGTAGGGTCAGGCAAATTGGGGTCTCAAGATGTACCCAACCCCATATTGAGTCCCCTGAACAATTTTCTGATAAGTTGCCCAAATGAAGCGCCCCCTATTGTCCTACTAAACCCCTTTATAGTTTTACCCAATAATGATATATTCCTTTCAATAGCTTGAATGACATTACTCCACTTTTTACCAAATAAGGTCCAGTAAGATTGGGGCACATGTGGTGCAGTGGATCAGCGCTCGCCGCTTAAGGTTGTGGGTTCGAGCCCCGCTGTCGCCAATGTACGTGTTGGGCACTTGGGCAAGGCACTTTACCTCGCTTGCCTCTCTCCACCCAGAGTATAAATGGGTACCTGTGTCATATAATACAGTGTCCGTGTGACTGAGTGTCCTAGCTACCACCCATCTGCCTATTGTGTTCTCCATTGAGTGCTGTATGCATCATTTGTTTCAACACTGTACCCAAAGGGCCTCGTCTACAAGTCACGGTTTATTCCGTACATGTTGCTATGGTAGCTAGGACACTCTCATGGGGGACACTCAGTTTCTTTACACCGGTATATGCTGGGAATGCAAAACAGACTCGCTGTGTGGGAGGAGTGGCGAACCCCCCCCCCCCCCACAAAACATTATATGAGGGAGTCTGGCCCAAACGCCAATGACAGAGAGATGGGCACTCCGCCTGCAGGTGCGCCATTTGCATTTGCAAGATTTAAAATAATGCACATGCATCTAGCTATTGAATAGACGATTTGCACGATCCCCATAATGCATTTTGTTAAGTGCCCATTTCTATCCAGGAACTTGTACCAGCCTCGTCAGTTAAAACATACGGTTAAGAGCCCAATATTAATACTGAAGCTTACTTTATCTGTGACGTTGCACTATAGTTGTGTAATCGTCCAGCAGGTGAAAAGTAGGACACTGTTATGATAAAAAATACCACCTTTTGTCGTAAATTTCAACATAAGTGCCTTGGTTGTTTTGTTCCTTTGATGTTCTTCAACATTTCTGTAAGATTAACTTCACATGAAAAGGTACTTTGTATTGTAGTTTTATGCACAGTTCGGCGACGCAAACGAACAACAGATTTTTTTTGTAAACACGAACTCTGGTGCAGGTTCTTGGATGGAAATAGGCAAAATACGGGATGCAATATGGATTTCAAAGCCAGGATTTTTCCTGGGGGGTGCGGATTTTTCCAAAAGTTAATTAGTAGTCACAAGAAAAAGGAAGATCTTACATTGCTTAATTACTGAGAAAAAGGCCACCAAAGATGCTACATTAAAACATGGTCTTCTGAAAAAGCTCACTTTTAGGCAGAGTCGTAAAACTTTGAAAGCCTTTAAATTCGAAACGGAAGGTAATTTGAATTTTTCCTTTCGACCTCCTCTGTAGCGCCACAAAATGTACCTTTGACTCTAATTTCAACAAATTCTGAGAGGGTGGGTTCCACACCTTGGTGTTTTGGCATGGAATGACCCCACTGTTGGTTATAAAATCATATGCATATAAATATCCCCTCCCCGCAATGTACTGGATGTTATATTTTTTCCATAGTTGACTTGTGAAATTACACTATAGCGTCTGTTTCACTTTAACATAATTCGAAATAAATGAATTTCGTGGGGGCACGAACCTACGACAAGCAGAGATTAAGAAGCATTAACCACTAGACTAGCGAGGATTTGTTGGCAATGTCAGGATTTTAATTCAATATAAACCGTCATGGAATAAAGGCAGACTCATGCGTATACAGAAACGATCAATATCATGATATTCAAAATAATTTTTATTTTCCATAATCATTAAAACACCAACTAGAATTTAAGTTCACATTTCTGATTGGAGGATTGCAGTATAAATTGTTCTCGGGAGATTTTGAAATGCATTACGAACAGATCATATTATCAAGGGAACTGCAATTTGTGAATTAATCATAACTCTGAACTGGAATCAACAATGACGGGACAATTACTTTACCTTATGGCGAAATTAGAGGGTGTTTTGAGTCAATCCCACAATGCACCAGTTTTGGGAAATTTCACCTCAATAGGGTCATGTGATCCCATACAAATCCTATTCTTAACACATAAAAACCCTGACTTTAATGCTTGTTTTAGCCCACAAAGCATTAGTACTTAGGGAATTTTTAGCATGATTATGAAATGTCTTGTAGTTCTTAAACTTTTGGAACACTTTTTATCCCTAAGTACTGACAGTGTTTAGTACAGTACAGTATAGGCCACATTGCAATGCATCATGGGATTGATTCAAAAACACCCTCTGTGGCAAAATAAACTATAAAAAATAACAAGGACAACCTAATTTAACTGTATGTGAACTGAGTCTCTCTAGCAAGTCTTCTTTTTGAGAAATATTTCTGGCCACAAAAATCATTAGTTAGTCTGCTTGGATCATTTTTCCACAATAAAGGCCAAGGAATGTCTCACAGCTAAGTTCATGGCATTTGACCACATTCATGGGCTGATTAAAGGGGTATTTTTTGTACAAAAACACATTTAACAAGACGAGTCCTTAAAAAGGACAATCTTCTGCATTTTAGTGCACAATTTGTGAAATGAAACAACAAATTGAGTTTGTAACACTATATTGTAATGAATACTATGCAAGGCATCAATCATAATGATCAACCTTTATTGTGAAACAAAAGACATTCATTTTCATGTTACTTTTTCTGATACATCTGGTATTATTTTGAAGTAGAAATCGCATTGCATGGAACACCAAGCTTCAGGTTATCATACTTCCCTTTTAAAGGGAACTTCTTATCTAGTGCAAAGGCCAAATTACTATTGTGTAGTAATATCTGTCATACATTGCTGTACAAAAGTGTGCCTGTTTACCACACATGAAATATTAGTCTGCTTAATGAAATAGTTCCATGCTATCAGTGTTAAAATATACATACAATGTAATTCTGTATATTATAACATTGGAAGTATTATTTTGGATATAAAGTGGCTATAGAAGTCATTCTACAGTTTAATTTGTCAAGCAAAATTTTGCAATCTGACCCAACCAATCAGAAAAACTGTTACATAGCTACCTTTAGGTTAGGACTAGTCTCATATAGTGCAAGCAAGGAATGTCACTATCACTAGTGTGCAAGTAGGGTATGTATATCACTGACCATGGCCATGTATGGAAATATGAGACTCTTGAACTCAACAGACAGTATCAGTAACAGCTGAGAAGTGTAAACAATGGATGGGCTGTATACACACAATAAGAACTGAGTACCACTGCATGAGGGTTTGGTCAATTCAGGATTAATCTTCTGCCTGGCAGAAGAAAAATGCTACTAGTACTACGTGCTTTGCCCAATTTCATCCTGACATGATATGGAGAACCACTGACCCAAATTTGATAAAGGTTGTTCACAGCTAGTTTGGGGGTCAAAGGGTCATGTGAGCCAAGGGCATTTTTTGACTATTTATCAATTCATAAAACTTGAAAAAACAAGACACATATGCGCAGGCATTTTCTACAGCCAGTGTATATTGTGTGGTATACATTTTTATTGGTCATGTCAGTGTCTGAGGTCAGTGCTCCATGAGCACAAAATTCAACTCTAGTTCTCTTTATTTCCTCCTCCTCCTGTCAGTGCCAGCCCTCAAAACATTTACTACCCTGACTGCATTGAAATGGTTTGTCACCAATGTGCACTCTACTCTGCTGTATATACTTCAAAATGTATTTATTTGGAAAACATTTACCACATTGAATACAAAGAAATGGTTTGTCACCAGTGTGCACACTACTGTATTATGTGAAATTGGATTTGTGGGCAAAACATTTACCACTGATGTGTGCACTTTTTGTGATGTTTTGCACAAAACACTGAAATGTTTGTCACTAATGTGTACTCTATGGTGTTATTAGTGTGCACTCTAAGGTGCTTTGTAAAATTTGATTTGTGTGCAAAACACTTGCCACTCTTATCACACTGAAATTATTTGTAGCCAGTATGCAATCTATGGTTTTTTGTCAAAGTGGATTTGTATGCAAAGCATTTACCACACTGAAATGTTTTGTCTCCAGTGTGCACTCTTTTGTGATTTGTCAAATGTGATGTCTGTGCAAAACATTTACCACATATAAATGAGTGTAATGGTTTGTCACCAATGTGAACTCTGTGGTGTCTTGTCAAAATTGATTCTCTGCAAAACATTTACCCCACTGAACCCCATTTATCACACTGAAAAGGTCTGATCGTAGTTATGGTTTGCCACCAGTGTGCACTTTGTTGTGTTTTGTGAAATGTGATTAATTACCACATGTCACATCAAATGGTTTGTCACCAGTGCAGTGTGCACTCTATGGTGTTTTGTCAAAGCGAATTTGTGTGCAAAACATTTACCACACTGAAAACAATGAAATGGTTTGTCACCAGTGTGCACTCTATAGTGTCTTTTTAAATTAGATTTCTCTACAAAACATTTACCACACTTATCACATCGAAATGGTTTTTCACCAGTGTGCACTCTGTTGTGGCTTGTCAAATGCGATGTCTGTGCGAAACATTTACCACACATATCACAGCAAAATGGTTTGTCACCAGTGTGCACTCTCTGGTGTCTTGTCAAATTGGATTTCACTGCAAAACATTTACCACACATGTCACAGCAAAATGGTTTGTCACCAGTGTGCACTCTATGGTGATTTGTCAAAGAGAATTTGTGTGCAAAACATTTACCACACTGATTACAATGATATGGTTTGTCACCAGTAGAGCTACCAGTGTGCACTCTAAAGTGTCTTGTCAAATCGGATTTGTTTGCAAAACATTTGCCACACTGATCACAATGATATGGTTTGTCCCCAGTGTGCACTCTGTTGTGGCTTGTCAATTGTGATCTCCGTGCAAAACATTTACCACACTGATCACAACAAAAATGGCTTCTCACCATTGTGTACCGCTCTTTTGTGACTTGTCAAATTGCATTTCTTTGCAAAATGTTTACCACATTGAATGCAATGAAATGACTCGGTACCCTTGTGAAGTTTCCTTTGTGGGCCTATGGTCAAACTGGATTTCTGTGTTAAATGCTGACCACACTGGGTACAGTGAAATGGCTTGTCACCTGTTTGAGTTTTGTGTGCAGCCAACTCGGACCTACAAACAAATGATTCTTTACTCCAAAAACACTGCAATGATTTATCATCAGTAAGAGTTCTGGTGTGCAGTGCTAAAGTCGATTCACTTGCAAAATAATAACCACATTGGGTGCACCGAAAATGTCTTTCTCTATGAACAGATTTATAATGAACAGCTTTGCTTCTATGGATTTTGCCTAGGTGTTTCCGATGCCTTCTTACATGTCTTGTGAATTGATCAAAACAGTGCCATCCTCTTGGACAATATCTGCATAAGTAGGTCTTTAGACTTCTGGACATCATTTTGCATGGAATATCTCATAGAATCTGTGAATGTGAAAGGAAAATACATAGGTTAAGTAAAATGAGTGTGGCGTTGAAGCGATGATTGTGCAAGGAAGAACTTAGTGCAATTTTCAAAATCCCAATTTTAGGCAACATGCACTTGTTGTGGTTTCATTTTAAAAATTCTGCTGGGCCTGTTTCAAAATTTGTCATCACACGTGATGCGATTTGGAAAACCTGTCAAATGTCGCTCTTGGTCAGTTTGCCTGCTTACTGCCTTGGTGTATTGTGTATTTTATTCCAGCTATCTGGAATAGCCAATGAACAGGTATTGAATGTGCACATCATGCGTGTAGCCAGGATCCCGCACCCTCGGGGTGCGTATCATTGGGACGATCCCTGGGGGGGGGGGGTCTCAAAGGTTTGTTGGGTACCCATGCTTGTTCCAGGGGTTCTGAAAGTGACCCCTAACGGGACCAATTTTCAGTGAAAATATACCCCTAACGGGAAGAGTATTCAGTTAAATTATACCAGTTTTCGGTGAAAATATACCCCTAACGGGACCAATTTGCAGTGAAATTACACCCCTAGCGGGACCTGCTTTCAATATGTGACTATCCATCCAACATAAAATAGAACCAATACATTCCTGAACAGACAACTTAGTCCCGGGGGGGGGACTCAACTTTTTTTCAGGTAGGCATGTGCGGCCCCAATTTCCGAACTTGGGGGCTTGTGAACGGATTTTGTCTCCGAAAGTAGGGGCTTGGGAACTGAAATTTTGAGAAATTTGCAGGCTTGGGAGCTGAAATTTGGCTTAAATTCGGCTTCTGAGGCCAAAATGTTCTGAAAAGGGGACCTGAAAATGCTTCAACTGGGGGTCTTGGGAACTGCTGGAGAGATGCGAAAAGGGGTACCTCTTTCCAATGTCAGTGCCCCCCTCCCCCGGGAACTTAGTTGACTCAAAGTTCATAGGAGTGCAACATTGAGAAAATTTGGTGTCAAAACAAAAATCATGATGAAAAATGTGTTTTCCATGTAAGCCAACTACAGGACCCCTCTATTGTGAAACTTACCATATCTGAAACTGGATTTATATGCAAAACATTTACCACACTGATCACACTAAAATCATTTGTCCTAGTGTGCACTCTATGGTGTTTTATCAATATTGATTTGCTTCAAAACATTTACCACAATGAAATGGTGGTCATCAGTGTGCATACTACTGCAAAATGTGAACTTGGCTTTGTGTGCAAAACATTTAACCACTGACTTTTAATGGTTTGTCACCAGTGTGTGCTTTTTGTGACTTCTCAAATGCAAAGAGGGCAGGAGCATCCATGGACCTAGGTCAAATAATGATGGTTTGTCTCCAGTTTGCACTCTTTTGTGTTTTGTCAAATTAATGTGCTTTCTGTGGAAAACACTTATCACGCACTATGAGTTACAATATGCTCATCCACTAATTACACAGTTCAGTGGGTTGTACTTGCACATACATTGACATGAACTGACCTTGTATGATCTGGGTCATACCCCAAAACCAGGGGGAATATTTTCTAAATACATGGTGAATGAAAGCAACTGTACTGTGCCAAGGGAATTGAGATTTTACTAGCCCATAGTGGTTTGTCACAAGTGTCCACTTGAATTTGTCAAATTCGATTCGTATACAAAACATTACCACATTGATCACAATGATAGGGTTTGTCACCAGTATGGACTCTATAGTGACTTGTCGAATTTGAATTTTGTGCAAAACAAATTGGATTTGGATGCAAAATAGTTACCACACTGATCACAAAGATAATGGTTTGTCAGTTGTCACCAGTATGCACTTTATAATGTCTTGTCAAATCAGATTTCTTTGCATAACATTTACCACACTTATCACACTTACATGGTTTTTCACCAGTGTGCACTCTATGGTGTCTTGTCAATGTCAAATCAGAATTCTTTACAAAACATTTACCACACGTCACAGCAAAATGGTTTGTCACCAGTGTGCAGTTTATAGTGTCTTGTCAATTCACAATTCTCTGCAAAACATTTACCACACTTATCACGACTGAAATGGTTTTTGTCACCATTGTGCACTCTGCTTGTCCTTTCAAATGTGCATTTCGTGTGCAAAAACATTACCGCTATGTTCACAGCAAAATGGTTTGATTCACCAGTGTTGCACTCTTTATGACTTGTCAATTGTTATCCTTGCAAGAAGCATTTACCACACTTATCACACTGAAATGGTTTTTCACCAGTTTGCCCTCTAGGGTCTTCCTCAAATCATATTTCCGCACCAAACATTACCGACACAAATCACACTGACGTGGTTTGTCACTAGTGTGCACTCGATGGTGATTTGTCAAATTCGATTTGTATGCAAAATATTTTACCACACTGAGCACAAGAGATGATTGTGGCCACCAGTGTGCGCTGTATAATGTCTTGTCAAAGCAGATTTCTTTGCAAAAACATTTACCACACGCATCAAGCAAAATGTTTATCCCCAGGTGTTATCATCATTGTGCCTCTATATGTTTTCTCAGAAATGTATTATCGGCAAAACATTTAACCAGGCTAGATCATCAATGATTGGTTTGTTCACCAGAGTGCAGCGATAGTGTCTTGTCAACGATGATTTCAGCTGAAAACAATTACCACGACAATTCACATCAAATGAAGTTTGTCACCAGTGTGCACCTATGGGTGGAATTTTCAAATGTGATCTAGTGGCAAACATTTACGGCACACTCATCACACCAAAAATGGTTTTTCATCAACAGTGTGCACACTAATTATGTTTTTCTCAAAATGTATTTCTCTGCAAAACATTTGCCACAACTGATCACAAAGATATGGTTTGCATCATTGTGCACTCTGTTGTGGCTTGTCAATCCGATTTCTGTGCAAAGTTAATTTATTGTTGCCAAATTGCACTGTTTAATCGGTTCTTGTCAAACCAGAATGCTGTGTAAAACACTTACCACACACGTCACAGCAAAATGGTTTATCAGTGTGTGCACTCTATGGTGACTTGTCAAATTGAATCTCTCTGCAAAACATTTACCACACTGATCACACTGAAATGGCTTTGGCAACCTGTGTGCACTCCTGTTGTGCCTATCAAAATTTATTTGTATGCAAAACATTTAGCGGACATACACGGCAAATGGTTTGTCACCATGTGCATATCTTTTGTGATTTTGCCAAGTGATCTCGTTGAGCAAAACTTTACACACATGATCACAATGATATGGTTTGTGGCACCAGTGTGCGCTCTGTTGTGGCTTCTCAACTGTGATCAAGATCACATATGCCTACTCCATAAGATCCGGGAAATTACCAAGGCCATCCGCTTGACTGATCTTATCCGAGGATTGCTGACAAACAGGAGTTCTTTGATCAGTTAGGAGCGAAGAAAGCCGATGGCGTAGGCTTAAGAATGGTCTACCACAAAAGAGTGTGCTTGCACCTCCTGTTCAACATTTACCACGACACCAAGGAGTGCAGGAACCCGTCTTTTTATTTATGCAGACGACCTTGGAATTAGCGCACCAGATGCAGACTTCACAGTTGTTGACGAGAGACGCTCCAAATCTTTGGATGAACTCACTCCTATTATTAGGAAAACCACCTACGCGTGTGCAAATCCATCAAGACCAGTGTGGTGCTTTCCATTCTACGCAAACCGTGAAGGCCAAACGTCAGCTTAAAGTTCCTGGTCTGGACTCCCCTGGGCACTGTAATAACCCTGTCTACTATGAGTTACTTGGCCGCACTCTCTCTCTAAGACCCACATCGAGAATCCGAAGAGTGAAAGTGTTTCACGCAATAACATCTTGACAAACTCACTGCACAAGATGGGCTGCTCGCCCACATCCCTAAGATCGACGGCACTTGCCCTGTGCTACGCATGTGCAAGTATGCCTGCCCGGTTTGGGAAGATCAACCATTGCCAAGAAGCTTGATCCGCGTTAAATGCCTCCTGTCCGGCTTATCACAGACCATGTCCGTCCAACACCAACGGTAAACTTGTACATCCTACAGGAATTGCTCCACCCAGACATCCTCGTAGCGTACGAGTCAGCAAGAGCGTGCTGTCAAGTATCCAATGTGAAGCACCCGATGTTCGGACATATACCTGCTGCCAACCGGCTTAAATCCAGAGAGAGTATTCTTAGCAAAGTCCAACCTCTTGAAACAAGTCTCTAAGGAGGTTAAGAGAGTCGCCTTGTGGAAATAAAGACTTTGCCATCAACCAATTAACCTCTATCGGTATTGAACCTCGGGGGGTAAACCTGGTGAGCATCCCCACCTGGAGCTGACTCCTCATGGGCTGAATGGCGATGCTCCCATAGATTGAGAACCAGAACTGGCCGATCTAAGGTTTTCCTTGCAGAGTGGGCTATCGGAAGCAGATTGCAGTATACTACCTGTGTTTGTGGAACAGCACCGCAAACAATGGAACACCTCTTGGACTCTGCCCAATGCCGGTGCAACAATGCACAGACGAGGAGCTTGCGGAATTCATTGAAGCAGCCATACTTTGTAACCCATCTCTGGCTGGATCATATTTGGAACCACAGTGTGTTGGACACGATAAGAGAAGAACTGTGATTTCAGCGCAAAACATTTACCACACTGATCACACAAAATGGTTTGTCACCAGCCTGAGTTTGCATTCTATAGTGCTTGTAATACACATTTCATTGCAAACATTTACCCCACATAGGACAGCAATAGTTTGTCACCAGTGTGCACTCTATGGTTATTTGTCAAAGTGGATTTGTATGCAAAACATTTACCGCACTTATCACAATGATACGGTTTGTCACCAGTATGCACCCTTTGGTGTCTTGTCAAATCGATGTTCACTGCAAAACATTTACCACCCATAGCACAGCAAAATGGTTTGTCACCAGAGTGCACTCTTCATGTGTCTTATCAAATTGAATTTCTCTGCAAACATTTACACGTGATCACATTCCATGACTTGTCACCAGTGTGCACTCTATGGTGTCCTTGTCAAATGAATTTCTCTGCAAAACATTTACCACACTGATCA
>JAMKCH010010802.1:0-29041 GCA_023653785.1 Ophioderma brevispina
TTAATTTCAGGCAAAAACGGGCCCACATACTGCATGCAATTTGCAAACGCTTGATATTTCAGATATTGACAGGAAAAGTTTTTACTTTATAAAGGCTGACATGTTGTAATCATCCCATAGAAACCGTGCAACCGATGTAATGTTTTGGTTAGAGCAAAAGGGACAGCTGTGCAACTCCGGTTTCCTCACCGGCCGCTATTCATCGCGTGGAAGACATGGAGACAGCTAATCCAGGTGTTGTTGTAGAGATCAGTGAGTGATGCAGAAGCAGAAGAGAAGCGTAACATATTGCGTGGTCTTCAGACCACGCAAAATATATGTTACGCTAATGCGTGGTCTTAGACATTCTCCCGTGCAGCCTAGTAGTCAGGTAGGGTAGTCCGTGAATACATAGTTTACATCAGTAATGAAATTAAGACAGGCTAATTCAATGTTAACCTCTGGTACGCGGGCAGGTGAATAGTTAGTTACACGCGGCGCATTACTGTTCCTGCTGAGGTTACGACGCTGTACCGGCAGCTATGAGAGCCCTGGCCGAATCGTCTTCAGCATCAGAAGCCGCGCCCCCAAGACATAGATACCACAGCCATGGTAGTGCGCCGTTTTAGGCTATGTAGTCCATTGCTTTAAATGGGAAGAATATAACGTGAGCATATGTTCTCATACAGTGTCATTATAAAATTCATGATAAAATCGTTATGCATTTTATAGGCCTATACACGTAAAAACTTTAATGCCAAATACAGCGTACTGTAAGTATTTGCGAACCAAATTAAAATGTTCTTAGGCAGATTTTCTATTGCCTTTAATGTAATAAGTTACTAAAATCGACTATCTTAATTGTTGTTGGGAACATAATTAATAGTAATATGAAAACATACAATAGCATACGAATATTTTAAGGCAAGTGTGTCCGGTGGAGACAACGACGCCACGGCTCACGACCCAAAGGGCGTGGGTTCGAGTATGCTGAGGCCAATGTGTTGTGCACTGGGCAAGGCACTTTACATCGCTTGCCTCACTCACCCAGGTGCAAAATGGGGAGCTGTTAGGAATATAGGTTATCACACGAGCGCCGCCCAAAGGTATGGAGTATGCTTTGGGAATAAGGATGGCAGCTGACATATTCTAGTGCCAGCGGAATCAATGTAAAGCGCTTGATAATTGCGCTATATAAATGTCGACATTTATTTAAGTGGCAGGAGGAGGATTTTTTAGGATTATGATTTCTCTCAAATTTGACTGGATCGGTGTAGACCACCCTACCGAGAAAGTTTGGAAGGTTTATTGGACCAACAGGTGCAGAAAGAAAACCGGCAACCTTGTTTGAACTTGCCCTGCTATCGAATCTTCCCATAGAAAACCCTGCTTTGACTTTCTGTCGGCACGACAGAAGACAACTACTAAATCATCATCTTATTATAAAGACGGCGTATTTGGCTTATGCACTTTCCGGTGGGAGCTTAATATCATTGGTAAGCAGTCCAAATATGCTACAAAAACCCTAGGTTCGAGAGAAGAAAAATCTGGGGGCGCTTCTCCGGAAATCTACTCAGTCTCTTTAAAGGGCTACTAAAAGTATACGGCTGTATACATGGTGTCTCAGAAAGAACCGTACCCGCCAGAAACGGACATTTTGCTTATTAATCAAATTCATTATCCTGTTCTGGCTTTATATTATAAAAATTTGTACTTTTTGAACACTATTGTGAAAACAAGAAGGAAATGGTTGAAAAAATAAACCAAACAATAATATTTTCCTAAAACTGGATGCAAACCTACTTGTCCCGGCTAGCAATAGCAGAGAAACATGTGCATTGTATTTCGGTTGGATTTGAGCACACATAGTCATGCAGATTTAATAATAGGTTAACAGGTAATGCCTTAACAAGCACCGAACATGCATTTAATTTGTCTTCAGAATGAAGTGACAAATCCTCACCCGTTCTCCCATCAAATGAAACTAAGAATTTGGTAATAAAGCGCACTTTTCAAAAGAATGGTGAGGCTCCTACAATGGCATATTCTAGGTCTTCAGCTTTCAGGTTCAGGTTTCAGGTGTATTTCCATCTCAATGAACAAATAACAATATAAGCATCATAAGATTATTAAAAAATTGCTAATCTTATTGAAAAAATGGAATGCCGATAAATATTATAAGTATAATTTTGAAGAGAGGTGGATGCCAAGGAAAACGCAAAGGCGTTTTTGTTGTATTTAGTGACACCCATTCAGTAGTTACACAATTAAGCACATAAATATGATAAATATGTTGGTAAAGACATAATAACAAGCAATAAATGGTAGATTACATGCATATTTAGAAAGAAGGTTGCCGACTTAACATAAAAAAATAATACACACAAAAAAAACACCCAAATAAGGTAAAGAATCTAAACGAAGCTTGGGTTAAGGGACGATCGTTCATCGTGAATGGGTAAAAACGTGTACCCTCCATGTAGGGTTCCTTGTAAGCGATGGCATCACGGGGCGCAGACAAAAAATTCTGGAGAATGGCAAAACTCTAAAGGTGCAAAGGAGTGATATGGTCGTCACAGAACATGACAATCGGCCTCAAATAATGCTGCAGTGCCGTAGAGAACTGAATAAAAAACTATTAAAACCAGCAATGGACCTTGGAATTTGGGAGTATTATTGGCCAGGAGTGTCTTAAACATTTTTATGATCGGGGATATTTTCATTCATGGTTTCCTCTGCTAATGCCAGCCGTGGTGGACAACAAAGTAGGTTGCATCATTTTTAGGGAAATAGTCATTGGGTGGTTATTGTTTCACCGTTTTTCTTTCTTTGTGATTCCACCTATATTCATAAAAGTACAATTTTGCATAATAAAGCTAAAAACAAAGATAAAGAATTGAGGTAGTAACGTAAATTTTGCCGTATCTGAAGGGTAACGTCTTTCTGAGACACCCTGGTATGAAATGGTACTTCTATCGTATCTAAATCTCGTACTATTTTATCAGACTCGGCTATTGCAGATCCCCAAAATATATCTGTAATCGTGTTGTTACAAATCGGCGTATTAAGCAAGGATACCAAAATATGGCACAATGATTTTAAAATGTAGGGGTATTCACTTCATCATGCCGAGTAAAAAAAAATGTCATCAGTTAAGGAATTCGGTTCCAATCCGGAGGACGAGATGATTCGAATTCATTCATATGCCCAATTCTGAATTAAACATGAGAGCGCAGGCCTGGTCTGATTTTATTTATTATTTCTTTTAATGCTCCGTTCTGAATTATATGGGAGAGAAGCAGTTCTAGTTGACCATCATTTCCTATACAAATTAAATCGAGATCTTCTAAATAAAATCGATTGCTTTATCCAGATTTGAACCGTGTAGAAGTAATTTTCGTCCGGCGTACTCATAGTCCGGAAACCATGGTGAACAATAGGGCAATCGATTCAAGTGACTCTCACGCAAACATTCGTTTCACGCTTCATTCAGGTTCTCGTTCTATGGAGCCCCGGACTATGGCTCCGCCGGATATATTGCTTTCACACGGGGACTACGGTAAACACCAAAACATAGTGGGCTACGATCATATATGAGAATGGGTAAGACAACTCTCTGATACCTTTGATGATCACATCAGTGGAGGCACCTCCACTACAGCTGAAGACTCGACTGCTGTATAAGTTGACATTCTTGGCTATTCCATCGGTCTACCTCCGACAGTACCGGCACAATGTGAATATGGGACCAATTACAATCTTCATGATAATATATAAAATGAACCAAAACACACTACTAGAGGCAGATAAACACAACACACAATAAATCAGGGTAAACGTCTCATATAGAAGTTGGCCCAAGAATTGCAATGAGGGTTAGTACAATATTGGGTCCGTCATGCACTGCATGATGTGCAGTAGTGCTTGACGAATAAATGGCAATACCTCATTTGCATTACGTGGGACTTCCCATATAGAAACGTTTTCCTAATAAGCATTAGACGATGGCGCATCTATCGGGTTTATAGAGATACAACAACACCAAGTTTCGCGTGAGGAGAGCAGCCAGGGACCAAAACATTTATGAGAAAGACATCAGCAAAGATGTCGAAAGCTCGAGACTGTGAGGAATATTTATTGCATTTGCCTATATTAATTTGCCATTTTAAACTTATACTGGATAAAGTTTGACTAAGATTTTTCCCAACAGTTGTAATAGACTCCGTTACAGAGAAGGTTATACTCCAAACTATGATTCAAATGTGCACAATAAGGACATTACTTTATACAGATCGTGCATTGTCACAAAATGTGAAAAATTACGCTCCCGAAAAGCAATAGATTCACAATTAGAATACCGACTAAATATTCTCCCGCAAAAACTCGGTGTTTGTATATTGAAGTGACTTCATAAAAAGATCAAGAATTCGAGAGGAAGAGCAGATCGTTAATGCCGCTGATAGCATGATATAGCTATGCGTAACCCAGAAAGCTTTTGCTAGGTATTCGAAATGTGTCTTCCGAATTCAGGGGTAAATAAAATATTCTTCACGAGATCTCGAGCTTGTGAGATCTTTGCTGGTCTTGCCACAAATGGTTTGGTCGCAACACTCGTTTGTAGCCTCGTGTCCAGAGTGTAAAGTTGAAAAAACATCATGGATGCACTCGGATTGTATGTGTAATCTAAAGATAAATCCACATAAAGATTGATGAAAGGAAAAGATCGCACAGAAGAGAAAGATAAAAAGACCAAGACAAGATAAGATAAGACTAGTCAGGAACGCGATCGTCTAAGTGTGGACATGTGACAGCGTAAGTTCAAGGCAAATCTAGCAGGATGGATGTGATTCATATATTGCCATAGAAACTCTAAAGAGTCTTCTACAAACATAGGATCGCCACAGCCATGAGACACATAACACTCAAATTCCAATCGGTACACGCAGACCACCTAAAGCTCAAGAAAAATATAAAATAATCAGTGAGAGGGGACCAGACATTCAGGCTGCATGTAAGTAGGTGTAATGATCCTATACAGGAGGTACCAGAAGACCGCTCGTGGAGTGCGAATGAGGATTCCAGGGGAATATAAAAAAAGAAAAAGAAAAAGTAGCTAAAGAAATTCACTAGACCCACAAGAAAAGCATCAACAGCAGAAAAATATATGCAATAACCACGTGGTCAAGAAATAATTGGGATGGCAGATAGACAGGGCATTCCAACTCATTCCACCAGAAAAAAAATGGGAGCGCGAGTTAAACACCAGAAAAGGCGACACCATGACACTTAAATTCTGATGAAGGGCATGTATCTTTATATCACGTATAAATCCGGAAAAACCCACTGCTGTTTACAAAGTTACACTCTATTCTAACGGCCGCCCCGCAACCGAGATGCTGTTCACCAGTGTAGCGCCCAAATGCCACTGTCCCGTCATTAAGTTGGGGATGTTAGATGGATCCTGTTGGAGATCTCGAGAAATCACATCAATGTAGGTTAACGGGGCGATGACCCGTTTTGGCACAGTAACTCCAACACGTGACGTCTGAGACTAATTGATCAATCACACGATTACAGTGGACCGGCAAATCGTGCTTGGCGTTGGCAACATAAAATGAAATTGGAGGGATAATCTCCATATATATGTGCTTTGGTCATGTGCTCACGCCCGATATGTGTTTGTACTCGAATAAGAAGAATGGTTGTATGGTGCCATCCAGTTTAATTGTAGCCCTTTTTCATGGGTCCAGTCTCATATTCCATATAACGGATACTCTCTACAAAGGCTCTAAACGACTTCCAGCTTGTTGAATTGGAAGATTACCAAGATTTCCACAAGTATTGTACTTTATTGCAGGCATTCCAAGCCTTGTCCTTTGAGTGACAGGAAGTCTTTTCGGCAACATAGGACCCTAGGTACTTGAAGTCCCTGACATCTTTGAGTTGGGGGTACCATATGTGCAGATAGGTTGATGTGATCATCTTCCTTCATTGACGGTAATATTGTCAATTTCGTCTTTGGCATTTAGAGTAGGCCGACTTTTTCTGCAGCATTCTCAAAATCGGTTAGTAGCTCTTGTGCACCAAGATTCAGATTGGCTGTTAGAGCTAGATAATCTGTTGTGAAGGTCTGTGGTGACGTCTAGACGCTGGGTTTGATGGTGTAGTGAGAGCTTTGTCGTCTGATCTCAAGGACTTCCTGTCTGAGGATGTAAACAACCACGATTACAAAGAGCTAGGAAGCAAGAATATCTCCTGGAGGATTCCAGTAGTGTTGAAGAACTCATTGGGCCAATCCATGCGTTGACACAAACGCTAGATGGGCTATATACATAATGGCAAATGCCTTGACAGTCTCATCTGTGACACCATAGTTAGCAGAATATGTAGCTGACACTCAAAAGACCTTGGAGACAGTACAAACATAATTGAACCTTTTCTCTCGGAAATTCTCAACTCTTCTATTATCCTTTCTGAGGGCAAGTATCCGAGGTAGTGGTGATCTGCCTTTGCGAAAACAAAAACACCATTATGGTTTCGTCTGAGAATGGGTCTATGTGAGAGTGATTCGTTGATGCAGATTGAGTTGTAGAGTTTAAGGCCAGTGGAGCAGTATGATTCCGCGTAGTTTTGGGGGGTTAGAGGTCGCCTTTCTTTGGTCGAGGAATGATGGGACGATGTTGAAAAGGCAGTGGTTTGTTTACATCATGTAGATGTTGTTACAGATTAATAAAAGTTGATTAATGGAATAGTGGATTCTTCCAGGACAGGATTACTGCAGAATGGTTGTCGGGAGGGACCTGGCGACTGGCGTTGTTCAGTTTATTCAAGCGGATAGAAGCTCTCCTCGATAGTGAAAGGTCCAGGATGGGGATGGGAAGGTGTCTGCCTTCTTGTGATTGAAGAAAGGGTCATCAAGTTTAGTGTTATTCTGAATTGGCTCGCCAAGTAGAGAACTAAGTGCTGAAACCATGTGTCAAGGCGCTCTTCAGTTGTTTCACCTTTGATTTTTATGGGTGGGTAGCTCTTATCAGTCAGCTCCCTTGGGGCCTCCCAGGCAGCAGCATGCTTTTTTTCAAGATGTAGGGCGTCAATTGCTTCAGCCTTCAACATGCTCCTCAAGCACCACGGTGTAAGGATCATCAAATGCAGCCTTAGCAGAATCAAGGTTCTGCTTGGAAACTACAAGTACCGAGTTTCGCGGGAAAAGCAGTGGACCAAAACATTTGTGATCAACACATCAACAAGACATCGAAAGCTCAACACTCGTGAGTATTTTTTATTGGATTTGCCATGCAAAAAATAAATTTCACATCCCTGCAACCTAACCTACATCGTATGAATCTTTACTGACACTTGATCCTGCTCTTCAGTAAATTACGCAACTCGGGTAGGTTTACCAACTTCAACAAAGAGGACTTCAAACCGGGACTCAAAAATCCTGTTCTCCTTTCTTAGTGATTTTTAATTGATACACTTACGTGTAAATTTGTCCAGAATCGGTGAGCTCTTCCGCCAAAGTCCAAGTGATCATAGTTAATGCCAGTATCGATAACATAAACGTTAACACCACTTCCATCGCCTGAAAATCCGATTGATACTACATTAAAGGTGCATTTCTTGATCTTAGCATCTTGCTTTTGTTCATATAGAAAACCTTCAAAGTTTTTTCCAAAATTACAGTTGATTCTGATGATGATTGTATTTTTTTTTTAAAAATATTTTTGCAGTTTTTAGTATTTTTAGTTTTATAACTAATAATTATATACAGTTGTTAGAAGGGCTTCTGTCCTGATTTGACTCTAACTTTGGTTTAAGGCATTTCTGATGATTACAAAAAAAAAAAAAAAAAAAAACGTATTGCATAAGATGTTCCTTACTGGTCGGGTTATAAAACGAATCCATGGGAAGGTTGCGTTGATCTACCCGATCTAACCCCCACGATGCAACACCCATTGGTCGCACAATGGCAGCCTCTTCAATGTACTTCACCCCATCCAAGCCACACATCTTGTGTATAAATCATTTAGTCAAATTAATTTATTCGTCTTCTTTACCAAAATGTAAGTTGTGCGCTGCTAATGCTGAAACAATAATCGGTCTATAGATATTCGGTAACAGTTGTTATTGTTGTCATTGTTGTTGTTTCTTTTATTTTGTCTATCTTTATTTGTTATTTCTTCTTTAGTCTTAAAGCAATAATAGCACATTTTTTGAAGAGCGCCCCCAATTTTCAAAATTTTGTATTTTTGAAGAGTTATGTTGGTAATTGTCTAGGAAACTATAGCTGCGATCAAGAATACTCAAAAATGCGTATTTATCATAAAATAAGCGATTTTGTAATTAGAATTGGGATATCAGATTGGACTTAACGGCAGAGCTGGAAATGCTAAGTTTATGTCCGTCAATGATGAATTAGTGCCACCTCAAGTAAATAACCTCTAACTTGAATTGCTCTGAACCAATAAAAACAACTAATGGATGAGTGTAGATACGTACATGGCGCTATTTCCCGGCTATGTCATATTGGAAGGCCATTTCCAGCAGCCGTTGAATTATTATCGGAGATAATTACTAGCCAGTTACCAATGCAACCGTGTAAAAAAATTTTGAAAAATTGGGGGGGGGGGCTCTTTAAAAAAATGTGCTCTTATTGCTTTAAATGCTTTGTTCATGAAGTAAAAGAGCAAACATTCTGATAAATAATACATTTTTATTCTATATGTCGAGCAGTGGGATAAAAGTCCCTCTTTTATTCCACTTTTCACATTAAAACTCAAAGATTAGCTCACTGGTAGACTTACTGGCACCGAATTTTCAAAGTTTGTTTCTTAAAAGGACCTCCCTTTTGTACGATTCTTGTATGCACCCCGGAGTACACGGTTGCTCATAAAGTTGGAATAAAATATTTTTACCACTTTTTATCTGTTTATGGAATGATTCTTACAGTGAGAGTTATTTATGATATCTAGGGTGTATGTTGCCCTACTACTTGATTGATCAGTCTCTTCCGAACATATCACCATGAACTTAGCCCACAATTAACCCTTTACGAACTGTGTCCTGACAGGCAGCAGTGACAGTGAACAGCAAATTTAAGGATGTTGTTACAATTTTTTCACATCAGTCAGTTTTACAGATAACACATTTTTGGGTGATTTCATGCATCGAAATGTTCAATAGTACTGTTTTAAATATCAATCAGTCACTAATATCGATTATGGCCACCCTTGGCATGAATCAGTGCGCCAAGACGTCACGACATACTGTCCACAAGGTTGTTTATGATGTCAATGGGTAGAGCGTCCCACTCATCGGGACAGAACTGGGCTTGACTCCTGTAGAGTGAGGAAGATGTGCCTTGTTCTGATTGGCTTGGGCCTAAGGCATCCAAGGCATGCTCAATAGGGTTCAATCAGGGGAGCAAGCAGGCCGTGGTATCTGCTCCACCCTTCTGCATCCAATTAAATTGTCTCACTACAGGAACCTGTGTGGCGTGCATTGTGTCTTGCAGCGAAACTTGTTTGCATTAAGCCATTCTTGCATTTGTGACAGGGACAGGGTTCTCCACAAGTGTTCATGGTACACGACGGGCGTATTGTTTCATTGGCACACCAGTGAGTTTACTAATCATGAATACGGCCCATGCAATTCCCTGTTGAACAGCACCAACCTTGAGTCGATCCTGAATACAGTCTCATCTCGGTGGTTCTCACAACGTAATGACGGAACCTTTGTTTCCATCCTGACGGTCAAGGATGTAGCGGCATTCGTCGATTAAAAAGAAACATATAGCCACTCACGAGAGCTGTAATTTTCTGTGCCTCCCCGCCAGCGAAGTCGAGCAAATCTATGGTTGAACGGTTAGGCGTAGACATTTAGTCATTCGTCTTGTGGTAACCGTTTTGAAGCAATCTCCGATTACAGTTGGAGGGCAAACGTCGCTCCATAGTGTCTCTTCTTACATAGACGAAGAGGGCCGCTGCGGATTTTCAGGCTCACGGCACAGATATTAAGCAGTCGGCGCGATATTGTCTGGTAGTCAATCGTGGTCGTCCTGGGGATTTTCGTGCCCTAAAATGACCCACCTCTCGATGAGGTCTGAGGATTTTACAGACCGTACGCGTACTCTGCGATATTCCCTGGAAATCAGCGACTTTGGCTTGTTTGTGACCCTGCTGTCGGAGGGCAAGACTATTCAGCGAAATGACAATTGCCGTTGGACGAGACGAGGAATAGCCCAGGAAACCTCTGTGTCAGTTTTTGTTGTAAAGGAAAAACCGACTGTGAAAAAAACGTTGGGCTCAGTGCACACAGGTTGGTAAGGGAAAAAGTGACAAAACAATAGCGTCGGCCGTTTTATTCGATGATGTAGGCACATTAAATTATTAAGACCGTGGCCAGGTCAACTGGATCACGAAATTTTGGTTCGAGCCACTGATCAAATTGATCACCAATTACAATCCGATGGCAAATCATAATTCGGAAACAGTGCTATGAGCCAAGGCGGAAAACCTCAGTAACCAATTTTTTGGGGATAAACGTGCACTACTCAGCGAATAGCTCCCAACAAAAGGTATTGTTACGTAATTTAAAATATGCATGGATTCCTTCACCTGGGTAGTGGAGATTCATTATGTATAATCACCTACTATAATATGATTACTGAGGCGGTCGAATAGAAATATGTCTTGAAGATTGGAGGCTGAAAACAATTATTCCAACGAAGGGCGCAACAGTGTAAAAACATTAAGGGGGTATAATCCAAATATATTGTTCCTGTTACGGAAAATATTAATAACGGTCAGCGTGGGGTTTTAAATAATACCTTTTTTCAAAATGTTTGTAGTATGATATTTTAGCACTGTTGTTATTTACTTTTTCTGCTTCAAATGGTAATTTTATGTTAGGTATGGGTGAAAAAGCGTGAAGCTTATGGGAGAATGGGTTTACCGTAATTAAAAGGCAAAAGTCTAGTAAATTAGGAACTTTTAAAGGAGAACCGTACAACGAACCAATAACTAAACAATACACTATAAATAATTATTGAACACATATCGAGTGTTTTCATAGAAAAAACGGAAATATATAACCCTAACAATGATTAAAACCATCTATCTGACCCTGAAGCTATTAAAAATCGCGTCGTGTATAACCGTGTTATGCGATACGTACGGCACGTTTAGGTCATACATGCAATAGGAAATACATTATGATAAGCATCATGCGTGAAGAGTAGACGCTACTGTTGCCGTCCGTATCGAATAAACACAAATACATATCCCATATACAGTAGCGCGAATTCAAATAGCGCATGGTCAGACAACTTTTGCACTTTTTGACTTCGTTTATGGTTATTATAATTCCGTTTTCCATGAAACACTCCATATGTGTTCGATAATTGTTTTTATTAGCATTATGTATGGCATTGATTTATTACTGATACATGTTATCCTTTTATACGTGCACGCTGTATATATTTTCTGTTCGAGCAACTTCGTTCCTACTCGTGCATCTATATGAAGCTAGTCCCGACACCATTCCTATCCGGCGCTTAGCCAGGACCCGCACTCCGAGGTTCGGATCCTGGACGACCCAAAACACAACGGCAGGGGGTCAAGGCCCGGGGGGGGCACTGACATTTGAAAGAGGTACGGGTATGTGCGGCCCTTAAGACCCCCTTTTCGCGTCTCTCCAACCGTTCCCAAGACCCCCAGTTGAAGCCTAAATCAGTTCTTAAGGTCCCCTTTTCAGAAAATTTTGACCTCAGAAGCTGAATTTTAGCCAAATTTCAGCTCCCAAGGCTGCAAATTTCTCAAAATTTCAGTTACCAAGCCCCTACTTTCGGAGAAAAAATCCGTTCCCAAGCCCCCAATTTCGGAAATCGGGGCCGCACATCACTACCTGAAAAAAAGTTGAGTCCCCCCTCCCCGGGGTCAAGGGGCCCGCTCCAAGGGGCAGAGCTCCAATGGGGATCTATAAGGGCGAAGGTCCATGCGTTTTCGCAATTTGTGCCTTATATTACCCCGGCACTTGACTGGCTGCCCATAAGGGAAAGGATTCAATTTAAACTCTGTCTTTTTGTCTTTAAATGCATGAACAATACTGCTCCTGCTTATTTATCTAATCTGCTGTCATATACTCCTCAACGAACTCTGCGTTCTGCTCAAGACATTACCCGCCTTAATGTAACTAGAACAAACAAGGTCGTAGGGCAAGTCTTTCAGCGTCGCTGGTCCACAGTCTTGGAACAATCTCCCTCGTACTATAAGAGAAACTGGCAATATATCTCAATTTTGTAATCTTAAGACTCACCTTGTTTCATGCTAATTTGTGGCTGTGTCACTTGCGCTATGATCTAGATGGAATAGCGCCATACAAATGCTAATTGTTATGTTAATTCAATGTCCTCTCCTTCTTTTCTTCTTTTTAAGACCCCCGGGTGAGCGAGCTCCCACCGCACACCCTGGCTAAGCACATGCCCATACGGTACCTTCCTCCAGTCTTACTCCCGTGTAACTTCCTCCCACCCTATTGTCATGTCTTATTTTTATCCATCTCTTTTTTTCTCTTAATGGCAACTTTGAGGGCTAAATTTACAGATTTGAAATGTTTGATACAAAGGGCATATCTTGGTCTACTTTTCTACGTAAGATATTCGTAAAACTAGTTCCCGCCATGTTTCAATGGGAGAGACGGCCACCAAATTGGTGGCCAGCGTTAGTTCCCCTAAGGAATCAATATGCATTACTTTTCATAATAATCAATTCCACAATATGACACTTTGATAATTTTGATAATGAAAGTATTACATAATATCGTCATGCTTTAACTCACCCATTTAGCACGTTCTTCGTTCACAGTAACGGAGAATCCATTCAGAACTTTACTATACTTGTGTTTTATTTTAGATCTGATGTCCGTCTCCTTCAAGATAGCAAGGGAAGATATGAAATCGTCTATATTTTTGCCATCCTACCAAAAGAAACAAATTGCAACCCGTCAACTCGATTAATCTTAGAAAACAATTCTGTGACTATAGAATGGGCAAACGTCTTTAAGCCAATGGGAAATAAAAGTCGAGAATAAAATTGAAATAAACGACTAGAGTGTAATGATTTGTGTAATAAATGCACGATACATGTTTCCCAACAATTCAGTTATTTGTTCGAGAGTGTAATAATTTACAAATGCACGATGCAGGTTTCCCAAAAATTCCTTTATTTGTTCATCGGTAAGAATTATCGTTTTCCTGGTTGATATTCAAATTATATAATCAGGATCCTCCACCCAAATAGGCACTAATACAATCTAATATCTGGGCAATTTTACATAGTTTGGTTCAATATGATATTTAAATTTCTATGGTATATAAAAACATAATTGCCCTTTTTCAATGAAATTCACTTGGTTACCAACTAAATTGTTTATTTATACTATGTTTTCATAGTGTGTTTATAGCATAACTCTCAATGTTACAATTATATCGTAAATACCATGCGTCTTTGAAAAATATTTAAAATAGGGATACCAGTAAGTTATTTTGTCCAAAGTTTATAGGTTGAACCTTATAAACAATTTTTAATACTTATCTTACTTTGAGTACGACAATATACTGTCCAGTAACAGGTTCTTTGACTGTCTTTAAGGGTGCCAAAGAGGCCTGAGCACCAACAAGACACAAGCACAGTAATAACAACGACATCCTAAAAAAACAAGGACATTTGACATCAAATTAATACAGTTAACATGGTGGGTGCTTAATAGTTCAATGAAATGTTCCGTGCTTGTATAGTATAAAAGAATGTATTGTCGAATAATTATGTGTGCACTCATGCAGGTATATAAATATTTAAAACAAACTTAAGAATAAGAATAAATAATAAAGCAACATTACCTTGCTAAGAGCTGCCTCTTTGCTTCTGTTGCTACTGCATCAGCTAGGAAATGCCCAATGCATTCTTTTCTTAAGCCCATGATATACTTCCAGTCGCAGCGAGAGATTTCTGCTCGTGAGCATGCGTAACACTTGATCTTGGGTCAAAATCAGGTTTTGCGCGCGCCAATCGCTCGCTGCGACTGGAAGTATATCATGGGCTTTATCAGCGTGTTAACAGCTGTCTATCGTACTTTATTATCACAACAAGAGTCAACCAGCATTATCTAGTAGATGTACCACATTTTAAAACACTCTAAGCGAATAAAATCTCATTCTCATGGCACAGTTCAATAGCTTTCATTCACCTTTATATTGAGTAAATACACCACTCCCCCGTATTTTAGTACGATTAATGATACCCAGAAAATGCATGTTCAGCTGTTAACATTTGCCCATGCAAGGTTACTGAACTGAGCCCTTGATAGATTAGCATGCCTTATCTCATAGTGAAATGTTATCACCAGGCGCGGATCCAGGGAGGGGGCGGAGGGGGAGCGCGCCTCCCGGTAATTCTGAAAATGCTTGCAAAATCAGCCCATTTCGAGCTATTTTGGACCAGTTAGGCTACAGCCTTTCAGCCCCCGGTAATTTTGACATTTTTCAAATCCTGGATCTGCCATTGATCACCGTAAACAGCTAGCAGATTAAGAGGTAAATTATTCCATTTGTTTTATTCAATGGGCATGGATTGAACCTTTCTGTTCTAAATGACGTGAGTTCTTATGATTTATTTGGTCCAGTGGAAAAGCACAGGGCTCGTGATAATTAGACCGGTAAATCATGAGTTCGAGCCCCGCCGTGGTCAACGTGTTTGCGTCCATGGTCCAGATACTTATATTAGTCTCAGTTGCCTCGTTGACCCACGCGACAATTGGAGAGCTTTACAATCTAAGTACTGGTAAGGTTGTGCGTTTAGCGAACTGCCCCGCAGATGAAGCGAAATGATTGTGACGATTTCCTGATGGCAGCGTATACTTTTTAGCTGTGAGTTTTTTTATTGATTGACTCCAACAGAACACAGGATCTCTGAAGTAACTGTAGCATTGGCTGCCAAAAAGACTAAGGTGTGGAGTGTACATCTACAAAATAACAAGGTATGCTCTGTGATGCAGAAAAGAACAGACATGCGCACCACCAACTTACATTATTATAGGATCATTAAAATTACTCATTATTAACACGACGCAGAGCGTCTTTGAAGCCCAGTAAGGCAGACAATTAGCCCTTCTGGTATGACACACCCACCTGCACGTTCTTTGTATTAAAATTGTGACAGCCATGTTTCAAAAAGGGAAAGTCCAACTTGATTGACATCGCTTTTACGAGACCGGAGCTGAGACTGAAAATAACATTAAAGATCCCAGGAAATGGGATGATAAACCTAGTCCAAATCTTTACGGGGCATTCCATTCCAATAAACAGGGCCACAAAAAAGAATACACTACCAGTGACATCATTAGTGAAACTATTGAGTTTCAGTCAGTGCCATGAATAGATTCACACCAGTCACCTGGAATTTTTCTATTACTCTCTGAAAAATCAATAGTCACTAATGATGTCATCACCAACCCAAATATTGAATGCTTTCTCGCCCTCCTTGTAGACTTGACACAAACCACATCAATTCTATTTGCATTTCCTGGGACCTTTAAGAGGGGTGTTTGCTTAGGTAATATGAAACCAATACACCCTTTCCGTAATTGTCACATTCTTGCCTTTTGCGGGAGTATATCAAAATTCGGGACGGTCTCGTCGGGCCCACGTAGCTCTCTAGGCCAGCGTAATGCCTCCCCTAGTGATATTGTATATTTTGGAAACAAATGAAAATGAAGAAAGCCATTGCATTGTCCTTGAAACAATCTTGCATTGTTCTTATATTTATACAAAAAATGTTTTGTTTTTGCCGCAAATAGCCTAAGTAGCTGAAGGCGCCATTACAATTTAACAACAACAACAACAAAAACAACAACAACTTGAAATTAGATCTATCTGACAACATTGGCAAACTACACCACCCGATATAACCATCTTGTACATTGACGTCAGCGATTACCAGTTCTATTACCATCTCACTTTCCTTTGATTTAGTCGATTATAAGTACGATTCCAATTGATGGTAGAGTTATGGGCGGAGTTTGGACTTCGTCCATTACTCAAAATAGGGGACAGAAATATCCAGAAAATCTTCGATTTCTTCCTCGCAATACAAAAGAGATCGAATTGAAACAAACTGGCCAACTACAAATAAAATTACGCTGTTCGTCCAGTCATACTGATTCTGCAGTGTCGTAAACATGTTAAAGTACCATGCCTATGCTGCTATAATGGTCGAAGTCGTGAATTTCAATTTTATGTGAACTGGCATGTTTTATTTCATTTTTCTTCTTTTTATCTTTCAGAAGTAAGTATAGTGATGATGATGGTATTTTTGTAGCAAGTTCCAAACGTGCCATAACATTTTTCATGCAGATACTTCTCTTTTCATATTTTCCTTTTCAAAAAACGCCTTCATATTTACGACAAGTTCTCGCACATCTGAGCTGTAGCCTTTAGGAGGCATAATAGAGGATATAAAATAGTAGTTCTCTTCGCTTTCGATACAGTGCACTGATATTACCAAACACTAAGCGGATGATTGCTTAGTAATTGAAATTAATTGAGGCAATTTACAATTCAAAATTGTGTTTGACCAAATACTTTGTACTTTATACTATGTATAGTGTGTCTACCCCAGAATTTGTTTTAAACATTGCCTACCAACAACATATCATAAATTTGAGAAGGCTTCAGTCACCTGTGTGTTACAATGCAGAAATGTTATCTTCACTATTCATAAAATCTGCTTTCACCTGCTTTCAGTGAACTATTCCTGGATTTAGTTTGCGCTTTTTTAACATTCTACAGTGTTCTAGGGTTTATGCTTTTGACTATTGATTGGGACTGTGAATGGCCCAACCGCTGGCTATAGCGCACATTATACCACAAATACACGGACTAAAGTTTTTAAATACTAATCCCCTCAATTCATACCTCCACCTACAAAAAAGTAGAGCCTATTCCACTATCAACTGGAATATAGTACATGTATATGACATGTTGCTAGAACCGAGGTAGAAGTATTTCATACATCAAATGATTACGAAGTATCAATATTGATTTTTACAAAATATCTGGTATAACAAATTTAGGGATTCAAAGTAGTGATAGTCGTGGAGAAATTGGTATCGATTGTGTAATGTAAATAAAGTTCTAACGTTCCAATAATGTGATACAATGAGCAAATGAAGAGTTCTTACTTATACAAGCCGCGATGTATGCCGTTTTAGCGGGCAAATGGTTAAACGTTTTTGTGATAATGCACCAATGTCAGTATGTGTACAATTTGGCAGCTTCAAATTGACACCTTACTTTGTCACTTTAAAAATGCCAGTATAAGTTGTTTAAGATATTTCTTTATTTTTTGCTATAGCAAATTTTGTTAATACTTGATTTTTTTGTTAAACTTCATACTGCTCCAATCCTGTTGACATATACATATTTTCAATCCTGATGACCAGACGAACAATTTGGTATACATTTTAACAAGATTTAAAAAGCAATGTTAGTTTTGTCCCCTATGTAACCTTTCATTTTTCCATTACTAGAAAACGCGAAATCTGCCTTGCCCCTATAGTCAAAAATCTTTCTTTGGCCATGCCCTAACTCTGTTCACAATTTCAGAGATTTGTCATCGAATGCCCAATTGCCCACAATTTGTCACGAATCTGCTATGCTATAATGCAAGTAGAAGTGAATCCAACATTTTGTTGTTGTGTACCTATTCATTTTTATTTACGATTTATTTATGATTGTAATTATATCTGAACCTATTTTATTTGCAATTGTAATATATACAGTTGGCACAAAAAGTATCTCAGTCCGATAATTTTGAAAGCTTTCGAAATATACATTGTGTTGCCTAGGTCTTGCTCATTCATTTAACACCTCACTTGTTTCTTCTCTTCTTCGTGCGTATGAGGCAGCAGCTAAATATGTTGTAAACCGTGGAGCCAGCTCACTGTAGATTGGTTGGGGTTTGAGAAGTCTATGTCCACCGGTGGACGAAAGGTAGGGCACTCATTGAGAATGTGATCCGCAGTCTGTGATGGAGAATCACATTGACAGGCTGGCGATGGCCGCAGCACCCATCGGCGCATATTGCTGTTGAAGCGACCGACTCCTGTGCGAATCCGGTTTAAGGTGACCCATTCCTTGCGTGGAAGATTGCTACCAGGTGGTAGTTCTGTCATAGGTGTAATAGTGAGTTGACCTGGTCTTGAAGTATCTAGCCAGGCAGTATTCCATGTCTGTAAGATGTTGAATGGGGAGCTGGAGAGTTTAGCGACGTGTCGACAGAAAGGTCGACGAAAGCACAGTCTCTGTCTGCCGAGCTGGTATGATTCTTTGACAGTGCACTGTTAGAACATTTTCCGTAAATTTACGGAAATTTCTGGCAGCAGAATTTCCCGACTTTTTGGGGTAAATTTACAGAATTTCCGTCAATTAACGAACGTTGACATATTTTACCGAAATTTGTCTCATAATTTTGGGGAAAATGTGTATTTTACAGAATTTTCGAAAGAAAAAAAAAGTCCGGAAATTTTGCTGCCAGAAATTTTTGAAATATTTTCCGTAAATTAACATTTTTTATGTTTTTGTGTTTTTTATATTTTTATTGTTTTCAAAAAACAGATTTCCGTAAATTTACGGAAATCTGTCTTCTGACTTTGACGGGGAAATTTCTAACATGTGTTATGCAGCAGGTGCTTGTTGTCAAGCAGAGCCTTATTCACTAGTTTGTGCGTGTGGTGTTCTCTCTGCACTGCAGGTGCACTGCCTGAAAGCACTGGTAGAAACTCAAATGGAGTAGGACGGAGGCAACCAGTAATGGTTCTCAAGGTCTCGTTGAGTACTGTGCCCAGCTTCTTTGTGTGAGAGCTGTTGCACCATGCTGGGCCGGCATATTCAGCAGAGCCAAGGCGGTGGTGCGTAGAGTCGTTGGGCTGGCACCCCATGAGGATCCAGCAAGTCGGTACAGGAGGTTATTCCTCGAAGATACCTTGGCGCATACGGACTCGAGGTGCTGGCGGTAAGTAAGCTGCCGGTCAAGCTTCACTCCCAGATAGGTTGATGTAGGATTGTATGGCAGAGGCGCTCCATTGAGGTTGATTTGAAGTTGGCGATGAGCCTCTTTGGTGTTGAGGCAGTAGCGGTGGTCTTGGCTTCGCTCAGCTTCAGTCTCCAAGGCTTGAGATATGCTGCAAGTGGGCCATATCTGCAGTAAGTGTACTTTCTACTTCTGTCCAGCTGCTGTCCGAGTGGAGAAGGGCAAGATCGTCGGCGTAGCCATATTGCCTAGATGTTGTTTGAGGTAAATCGCTGATATACAAGTTGAACAGCATGGGAGCCAGTACAGATCCTTGTGGTACTCCGTTCCTCAGACGACGCAGATGACTACTCTGCCCATCACTGGTCTTGAGAATAAAGCTACCTCACTTGTTTAAAAAACGTGCAAAAATAGCTGCGAGAGAAGGACTGAAAGACCTAAGACCCCCAAACCAAAAGGTTGCAGTTTTTGGATTTTTCAATGGTCACTGTGTGGTAGAACGCAATAATACATGTGTATTGATTTTACACAAAGAGAGTTTCCGACTGAATGAGCGAGGAAACCTAAGCAATATTGATTGTGGTCAGCGTGTTCGTGTCACAGTACACTGCAATGCCCATTGAAAACTCCAAAAAAATGCAACTTTTGGTTTTGAGGATTTACGTATTTTAGGCGTTCTATCTTTTGCACTCTCTTTTACAAGCAAGGTGTTAAATTAAAGAGCAAGACCTCGGCAACAAAATGGTATATCTTGAAAACTTTCAAATTTATCATACGTTGGCACAATAGTGATCGAAAAACATGCCGAGATACTTTTTGTGCCAACTGCAGTTAGTAGATTGTATTTCCACATAACGCTGTTCCCTATCCCTCGATTTCTTTGTCAGAACACTCCAACCACAATAACTCGGTTCCCATGAATGTCGATATCGCTTTTAGCATTTGCAATACAGATTCGCTGTACACCAACGAATAATTCCCTTTCATTTTAGTACTTTATTGTAATCTAAAATAGAAGCAGAGCACAATCGATTTCATATAATCGACGATATTAAAATTTTTGTATTGTACATAGTGGGGGACTGTAGTGCACAGATATTATGTGAGTGTGCAAATCCGAATAAAATTGATGTGTACAAGTACTTTATACATTGATAATCAAAAAAATTGATGGAAGCACTTGCCACACCCCTTTTATGGCCCCCAGCTTGGATTTCAAGGTTACACAGGGGTAAAATTTTTAAAATGTTCCCATTGTGTTGAAAAACACACCATGATGTCTGTCTGGTTACAAGGATTCCAAAAAGGTATAGTTTATACTATCTGTGACTTACAGTTTAGGAATTATGGGGCAAAAACTGTAAAAATGGTTAAAAAAGTCCATTTTGGTTTGTACAGGGGTCAAAAATTAAAAGTTGCTCCAATTTTTGTAAAATGTGGTTCAAATTGTTGGTTTAGCTCATAGATTGAAATATAAGAATAGTTTTTGGTTATTAACCAAAATGGCGAATAAAGTCAACAGCTATTGGCAGCTATTGTATTCTATTGACCTGTGACCTATTTTGTTGGATAACGTGAAAACTAAGCATAACAGATAAGGCAAACTATTCCTTATTTCAATCTTTTAAGCTAAGGAAACAATTTGCACCGCATATTAACTGAATCAAAGCAACTTTTAACTTTTGACCCATGTACACACCAAAATTGACTTTTTCACCATTTTTACAATTTTTACCCCGTAACTCCGGAACTGTAAGCCATAGGTAGTGTAAACTATACCTTTTTGGAATCCTTGTAACCAGACAAACACCATGGTGTGGTTTTTAACACATTCGGAACATTTTAAATTTTGACCCCTGTATAACCTTGAAACCCAAGCTTGGCGCCATTAAGGGGGGTTGGCAAGTGCTTCCATCAATTTTATGGATTATCAATGCCTAAAGTACTTGTGTGCAAAAATTCACAATTTTATCCGGAAGCGCACACTCTTTCACTACAGTCCCCTGCTAACAGGGTAAATCGTAACTACGATAAAGAAATATTCGTGTTTCGAATGAAGTAATGACATTGTTCAAGGAAAACAAATTCGTCCTCAGTAATGTCCCAATTTTCGTCACTGTGTAATTCACAGTTAGGTTGAGAAACAGGTGTCAGAGCCAGGTAATTGAAAGATAAACAGTTGACGTTGACCTGACACTTGATTGCGCATGCTGATGCGGTTGTTACTTGTTGGCGTGAAATGGTGTGATTGGTTAGGCACAACGATTCTGATTGGTACATTCGACGAAATGACACCATCGAGGGCATTTTGTAAATTTCACCTGCATAAGAAATGAAGCGAAATAATGAAGACAAAAATTGGCAAAGTTGTAAAGTTATACCACCCTCTCGATATTGTATTAAAACATTTAAAAAAAACCCCGACGAACTAGTGTTAAATTGGTCACGTGTAGGATTTAAACATGTTTAGATGTTTAAATGCTAAACAAACAAGATATTTAAACAAATGTTGTGTTTAAATGCTAAAGCCATCACAAGATTTGTCCAGAATTTCAAAATTAATTTTGATGTGTTGCAAAAATGGAATTAAATCGTCCCACTTTCAATATACATCCAATTACAAAAAGTAACTATTGAGTGTTAGAGCGTGTTGCAACATAGCTTTGGATGAACTCACTCCTTATTATGAGGAAAACCACATACGTGCAAATCCATCTAAGACACAGGTGTGTGCTTTCCATCTACGCAACCGTGAAGCCAAACGTCAGCTTAAAGTTACCTGGTCTGGAACATCCCTGGAGCACTGTGATAACCCTGTCTACCTAGGAGTTACCGCACTCTCTCCTATAAGACCCATATCGAGAAGACAAAGAGTAAAGTATGTTCACGCAATAACATCTTGAACAAACTAACAGGTACTAACTGGCACAAGATGGGGTGCTCGCCCACATACCCCAAGATCGACGGCACTTGCCCTGTGCTACTCATGTGCAGAGTATGCTTGCCCTGTATGGGAAAGATCAACCCATGCCAAGAAGCTTGATTCAGCGTTAAATGCCTCCTGCCGGCTGATCACAGGATGCCTCCGTCCAACACCAACGGAAAACTTATACATCCTAGCAGGAATTGCTCCACCAGACATCCGTCGTAGTGTAGCGAGCATGCAAGAGCGTAGCTGCCAATATCTAATGTGAAGCACCCTATGTCTGGATAGATATCCGCTGCCAACCGCCTTAAATCCACAGAGAGTTTCTTAAGCAAAGTCCGACCTCTTGAAACAGTCTCTAAGGAGCTCAAAAGACTTGCCATCAACCAAGTAACATCTATTGGCATTGAACCTGGTGAGCATCTCCCACCTGGAGCTGACTCCTCATGGGCTGAATGGCGATGCCTCAACAGATTGAGAACCAGAATTGGCCGATCTAAGGTTTCCTTGCAGAAGTGGGGCTGCCTGGAAGCAGATCGTGGCACTACCTGTGGTTGTGGAACAGCACCACAGACAATGGAACATCTCTTGGTCTGCCCACTGCTGGAGCAAACAATGCACAAACAAGGACCTTGCGGAATTCAGTGAAGCAGCCAGACGTTGTACCCATCTCTGGCTGGATCATATTTGAGAACAAGTGTTTGGACACGATAAGAAGAACATATAATGACTAGCCATTTTACAATCAAAGATTAAATAAATATTCTATGGGACCTATAAAGTAAGTGTATAGACAGACGATGTGCCATGTGACGTCATCGCCGGGCAAGAAACAAAGCGCTGCCAGGTGGTATGCGTGCGCACCTGTAGGGCGCGTGCTTTTAAAAATCGCGCTAAATGAGTATAATTATGGCCTATTGAATAGTGGTGTTGTATCTGTATGCGATATCCTTCGCCCCTCGACCACATCAGTAGACCAGGTGCTAAGTTGTTTGTGTAAACATTGATGTCGCATCATCTATGCAATCTGGCGCTTTAATCCAGTATGTCATATTTAAATTATATAAAATATATCACATTGGTTAGCATCTGAAGCTATTTAATACATATTCAAAATCTTCACCTTAATTTCTTTACGCAAAATCTAATGTTGCTTCTTCAGTTAAAAAAATCTAAGCTGATCTATTGATTACCCATTCTCAAACAATGATCTAGTGAAGGATTCCTTTTACTCTGGTTCGGGAAATCCGTTTCTGCACGTGTCTCTGTTGGTGTTTCGTCATCACTCTCGATTTCCACACTGCCAGCAGTAAGTTCATTTGTAGACAAAGATCCTTCCGTGCTTGAATGTTGCATTGATATTGTGGATGATTCTTGTGTTGCAAGAACTCCTTCGTCTTGCAAGGTCATGTTACCTTCAACGGTGGAAGAGTCTCCAGTACCAGTTATAGGACGCCAATTCATCAGCTTTGTAGACCAAGAAATTTCATCTGTTGTAGTCATCCATCCTTCATTCTGCTGCCCCGAATGTTGTTGAGTAATAAGAGTAGTGGTAGGGGTGGACAACGAATTCGTGGGTGCTTTCTTACAGACGGTAAATGCTGCAACTTCTGAGCCACACGGCTCATCAATCCATGTTCCATTAAACGACAAATCAACTACGGCACAATCATCCGATGCAAAATGATTTGTTGGTGCACCACTTTGCCAATCTAGAGAAAGAATACAGAGAAACATCGTTTTATCGACAACTTAATGAATTAGGGGTTTTCAGTATAAACCACGCGCTAACGCTGATGTTATAGTGCATCTAATGAGCCAAGTTTAATCATGATGATGTCGTGGTTAGTGGTGTCAAATGCTTTTGAAAGATCAAGAACAAATCCCAATGGTGTGATTGTGTTTGTTAATAGATTTGCTGTGCTTTGTAGTTTTCCATTTACTTGGAGAAAGACACTAATTACGAAAAAATCACGAACAAATATTACATGAAGTTTTCGCACGGGGGGCCACTTGTATTCAAAGGTGGATATGATGCGTGAACAAGAAAACGCGTAAAAAGGGTATCTTTTTTCCAACAGGCGATGTACGCGCGTACATTGATTAGGGTGTCAACAGCAAAATATGGAAAAATGTTTGTTTTTTTCGTAACCCTAAAATGTTGATGTACGCGAGATCAAAATCATCAAAAATATTGTAATTTGGAAGTAAAGCAACATGAACAAAAATGCTTGTTTAGGGTATGTTTTTTAGTCGGTGGAAATACTTGTTAGGGTGCATTTCGAAAGTCCACGTTCACGCATCATATCCACCTTTGAATACAACTAGCCTCCCGGGAGTTTTCGAGTACTACACAATTTTCGCTGGAGAAGAAGCGCTACAAGACATCGGGTTTGTGTGTTATTTCGTCGGTTTGTAACAAACTCTATCAGGTAGTATGGGACTTACAGTAACTGCGCGTGTTCCAGATTTAGGGATACCTTCTGTGATATTCTCGAACAAACGCTATCGGGCAGAATGGAACCTACTTGCCAACTGCATGTCCAAAACAAATCCAGAAAAAAATGTCCCCCAAACAAGCCACAACCAACAAAAACCTTAAAACATAAACGAAGGAAAACAAAAACAAACAAAAATAAAACAAACAAAAATTAAAAAAATAAAACCAGCCCTTATGTGACATACTTGGCAGCTCTTGGCACTTGTATGTTCTTGGAAATCTTGTACCGCAGCTTCCGAGACACATTTTGGTCTTGTTCGTTATTGTGTGTCACGCTCAAACAGTAATTTACGTTACAAGGATTTGTTTATGTTTTATTTAATTTCACTCTTTGTAATTGTCTTTCCTAAGTCTGTATCCTTCACGTTTATGAAATTGGAAAAACACCTTATCATCCAACTGATTGCTGACAGACGTTTAAAGGGGCTCACACCATGGCAAACTGGAGGTGGTGGTACAATCACTTGAAATCTTGTATTTTCTAATTCCATCCGTAAAATAGTTTGCCTTAACTCTTTCCCATTTCGATATTACAAGCATTATGAGCTGTTAAGGTTACCGGAAAATACTTGTACAGTATTCTTTGCGCTGATGTAATACACACAATATCCGTTTACGTTATAAATGATGGAATATACTATCATGGATTTTGTCATGGTATATCGGATTCAAAGGAAATTTAGGAATTAAGATATGTTGGCGATTGTTTTTATGAATCAGAGCAAACTGTGTGTTGTAATCGGTTAGGGCACCTTTAATCCTAAAGTCATGAAAGGAAATCATTACTTACTTGTCCACGTCATTGCTTCTTTTGACTTTCCACATCCCCAAGTTCCTTCTGTTTCTTTATCAGAGCAATACAACCAAAGTATTTCAAATCCCAAAAGCGTTTTAATATTAATTCGGATACCAACGCGTCGCTTCTCCACCTGCTATGAAATCACGTTCTTCAATTTTACTATTATAGTGCTCCTTAGTCCATACGATCTATCTCAAAAAGGAAAAACCCCTAACAATTTCACCATTCCACGACTACACCTTCAACGTACTGTCTAAAGGACAGCGCCGTATAAGGAAGAAATGAGGCCCTCGATATCATAATCGTTATATATTATCCCATCAATTAATTGTGAGTTGGTGTTTGCCAACTACTTTATCATGTACGCAAAATGTGTTTTTATCCCCAAATACCTGTATCAAGAAAAAATGAAAAATCTGAGAAACTTTCAGGGCATGCTCTCTGGAAAAAGCAAAGCTTAAGATGCCTCCATTTCAATGACCATTTTTACTTATAATGAGAAACAGTAAGATGTTGCATAGCTGCCTTTTGTCATGGAGCTTGTAAGTGTCGCCTATAGATAGACCTTTTGTCCCTTCATAATTTTCGAAGAGCTACATTGGGGCAGCCCTTTAATAACAATACCCAAATCCCTATTAGCTTTGCTGCAAGATTTGGATTATATAAACCGTCTTCCCACACCAAGCAGACTATGGAATACCACACAATGGCCCATGACTGGGCACTATTTATATCATGAACACGTTAACTACACTCAATGAGCTATACATTACATTCCCATTGCGCAGTTCAATAGCTTTCATTCAACCATTGTATGAGCAAATACACCCCCTGTATTTTTAGTATGATCATTATACCCGGAATGCAGTGTGCTGTTTTAACATGTGCTCATCCACGGCTACTGAACAGAGGCCCTTGTAGATTAGCATGCCTTAACCACATAGTGATGTGCTCATCCACGGCTACTGAACAGAGTCCCTTGGTAGATTAGCATCCTTACCACAATACCACATGTAAAAAGTTCGTTGTTGTTTTGGCACTTCATTTAGTGTTCCGGCCCCCCCAGAAAACAAAATGCAAAAATAGGTCTTTCCACCCCAAGAACCAAAACGCCACTCACATATATGTTGCTAAATATATAGTGCACATCCGTGCAACGCGGCATTGTGGTTCTTAGGTGGAATGGTTCAAGGTATTGGAAAATTTTAATTACCCTTGAGCCTGTATATAACTTACAACAATAAAACCGACTTTTGGGGAATTTTTTGTATGTAAAAGTTGGTATTTTTTTGAAAACAGCAAAAAGGTAAACTTTGAGCATGGCACTTTATTATACAAAACTTTCAAGTTCATCCGTTCTCATGAAACTATAGAGGGCCTCCTTCCCTCATTAACCGGCGATGTCCTTTCCTCCGATTTGATTTAGTGATATAGTTGTGAAAAAAAAGAGGTAACAATGATCTTTCAATTCCCCGATAGAAGGAACCTATTTAACACACATATCCATATTTTTTTTACCTGTGAGTTAAGGATAAGCAAGTAGATCCAGTTTCTCGCATTCAGTGATGAACTGACTCCACTGAACGCAGGATCATTGAGTACTGTGCAGGGCTCCATAGAGCAAAGGGCGAAGAGCACGAAACATCTAGAAAATGAAAAGGGGTATGTTTTATGATGGAGAGAAGAACATAATACAGATGCGCCATCAACTTAATATGTTATTATTCCAATTATAGGATCATTAATACATAACAGCAACATGAAAAGAAAAGAAAAAAACCCTTAATGTTAAAATTTACTCATTGTTAACAAAACGCAGAGCTTCTTTGAAGCCTAAGGCGGTCAATTATAGCATTCTAGGGTATGCACATTCTTTGTATTTCCAGGGTCTTACCTAAATAACTATGCCCTCTCCTCTCCTCCCAAATTCAAAAAGACCAAGTCCAACTTGATTGACATCGCTCTTACGAGACCGGAGCTGAGACTAATACGCCCTTTCCGTAATTGTCACATTCTGGCCTGTTACGGGAGTATATCAAAATTCGGGACGGTCACGTCGGGCCCAGCGTAATGCCTCCTTTGAGTGATATTGTATATTTTGGAAAAAGTGAAGAGAGGCATTCCACTGTCAGGAAGGTGACCGTCCCGAAACCCAACAAACACCCGCGTCGGGCCAGGATGTGACAATACTGAGCTTTCGATTTTGACGACGGATGGTTCTGCGACGGTGAAATTGACGCGACATGTTATCTACGCATGCGCTCAGGTAGTCTGAGCAAGCGCAGATTACTCGGGCGCCAATTTGACCGTCGCAGAACCGTCCGTCGCCCAAATCGAAAGCTCGCTATTGGATTCTCTTACACGAAATTGACATGGGGGTGTTCATAGGATGAGCCAACCCTTTGCCAAACAGTGGGGAATACACCCACCCCTCCCAATCCATACACCCGTCAATAAATACATACGCTCGCTTTCTTCTCCCTCCTTCGCTCTTATTTTCTTTCATTTTATTCACTCTAGGTGTTACCTACGTTGTGCCATTGTCGGATTGTACATGTACTTCGCCAAGAAAAACACCGCTGAATATATAAACTGATTATTCATCTTGTCGTATAGTCCCTTCCTTGTTTTTGCAAATTAGATGAGGTCGGCTATCGAAGACAAAACTGTCAGATATCCTTCAAATAAATTGAGGCTGTATAGTTTCGGGTCGCTATCTGACAAAGTTGCACACAAACCACACAAGGCGATCATGCCGATTGAATCAATTTTGTACATTGACGTCAGCAATCAATATCTCGTTTTCCTTTTATTTTCGCGAAATTATGACATGTTGCTAGAACTGAGGTAGAAGTGTTTCATATATCAAATGATTATGGAGTATCAATATTGATTTTTATACAATATCCGGTATAACGAATGTTAGCCATTCAAAGTAGTGATAGTCGTGGAGAAATTGGTATCGATTGCGTAAAATATAAACAAAATTCTAACGTTCCAATAATGTGCAAGCCGGAATATATATGCCATTTTAAAGGTTATTGTGATATGTCACCAGTGTATGTATATATGTGTGTGTGTGTGTGTGTGTGTACAATTTGTCAGCTTCCATTTGACACTTTAACACTGCCAGACTACAAATTGTTTCAGATAATTCTTTTGCGAGCTACCTTTATTAATATCTGAACTTGAGAAACATTAAAATCTAATCTATTTGAAAAGTGAAAAAAACCAACCCGTAATCTATGCCACTGTTACTCATTTCTAACAGTATTCGATATATAGAGAGTTTACAATGAATAAATGACAGTCATAAAAACGCACATACTTCATTCTTGAGAACCCCTTATAGTAGTGCAGTAAGGTCTTAAACACAATGTTCTAAAGTTAACAGCTTTGGCAAAATTCAAGATGGCGTCCAAAATGGCTGGAAAAATGAGTAAAACCATTAAAAATGATGTACAACGTCCAAAAAAGTGTCAAATTGAAGAAACGATATTCATTGCAATTTGGTTTCTAATCATTAGTAAGTTTCCATTATCAGATTTTCCCCCAATTTTAGAAATTCAAGATGGCGTCCAAAATGGCAGCCAAAATGTGTAAATACTTTAAAACGGTGTATAAAATAAAAACAAAACGTGGCGATATGAAATAATATTAATTGCAATTTGTTTTCTAGTCATTAGTAAGTATTTTTCCAGTAACGAATTGTTTGCATTTAAATTCCAAGGCAAGATGGCTTCAAAAATGGC
>JAMKCH010010803.1:0-49224 GCA_023653785.1 Ophioderma brevispina
GTATGGGGTGTTTCCCCTTTAAGTTCTATTAGTAATGATATGATTAAGCTGAATTAATAGGCTGGGGTCACATGCAATTTTTTTGTCATCATCCTGACAATGAATTATTGTAGCAGACACATATTGGTAATGTATGGTCATAATATCATGATCATATCCGGTTTCACATTATGCAGTCATTATACACATTGTAGATCAGGTCAATTTCTTGCATAGCTTCCATCACGATTCGTTTATGGAATACATCACCACATTTTGCTCAGGTTTGTACCTTTATTACTTTGATTAAAATGCTATCATGTGACCTACTAACAGATTGTTCATCATTCACATTTGATCAAAGTCCACTAATGACCATGAGTGATCATCATGCATATAGTTCATACTTTTAGTATCAGAATTTTTCAGAGCTGGGCAACCCACGCACCATAATATCTGTGTAAAAGGGGTGGAGCCTATGGGTATTCTTATGCGTGATTCACCAATGGGGAGGCTGACCTATTCAACAAACCAATCGTCATTGACTTCTGCGTTGATGCATGTCGCGCTCAGCGCACAGCCTCAAGTAGTAGGATTATAATACAGCCAAGGCAAAGAAACTGGTCCTGTGTGATCTCTACCTTAAAGGTGCATTTCATGATCCTAATAGAGCAGCAGCCAGAAGGTTTTGATCAAACGAACGAGATACCAATATCTTAACACCGGAAAATTCAGAGAAAAATATAACTTTGCAAATATGAATTGGCTGTCGGAGACCCGATGCTGCGTATGGCCCAGGAGAGGGGTAAAGTTACTATGGGGGTCAAGTGTTTGAACTGCCTCACAAATCTATCTAATATGCTCAAATATTCCTTAGGTGGTAAACCACGGAGTAAAAAAGGCAATTGGGACTCACACATGGTGGTGTGGTGGAATTACTTTCCAAGATATTTGGGAAAATAGGCTAAAGGTCATTTGTTTATTTTCAAGAGGTCACCCTTTGCAATACCTAGATTTCTTTGTAAAAATATTTAAAAAAATGTTTATTAACAATTCCAATATGAATGTTTTTTTTGCAACATTCGTCTCTTCTTGCTGTTATAATGGGAGGGGTACAAAATTCCTGTAGGATTCTATGGGGATGGGGACACCATACCCCTCCCTATTAAAAGGAACCAACACTATGCAAAAATCAAAAGCATATTTGAATCAGTATCATTAAATAAATTTGTTGATATTTTTTTCAAAGAAATCTGGATATTGCAACCATTGACCTTTCTTCTTCTTCTTCATAAACAAATGACCTTAAGTCTATTTTCCCATATATCTTGGAAAGGAGGCACCACACGCATGTGACCTAATTGACTTTTTTACTCCGGGTTCCTAAGGAATATTTGAGTTATATTTCATTAGATTTAGAGCAGTTCCAACATTTGACCGCCATAGTAACTCTACCCCTCTCCTGGGCTACCCGCCGCATCAGGTCTTCGGTAAAAAAAGACATTTCATATTTGCGAGTTATTATTTTGTTTCTCTGATTCCTCCCCGTATTCAGATATTGTACTCGTTGTTTGATCAAAACTTCTGCCGTTGCAGTCTATAACACATTTTTTTTGTTTATGATTTTTCGAGATATCCTCAAGAAAAGGTTATTCCCAAATTTCAGTTGATTCTGATGTTGTGTATTGACGTTTTTGAGATGAATTAGTTGTATCAACGCTGCCCCCATAGGACACTGTGTTGTAATTTCTTGTCCATTTACAGACAGAAATACAAAATTGCGATTTCGTCTTCTAGAGCAGATCGAATTTGCACATAAAATTAGGCTCACATAAATTAGGCACCCATACTCTACTTAGGGTCCAACATTCAGATGATATAAAAATGTCAATTTCTTTGAGTACATCAGGGAAACAGGCTTTGTGGATTTCCACACACACAATGAAATGCCCCTTTAAGTCTTTACACACGACACATTTTGTTAGTGATGTTGAATTTTTATGGTACTTTTCTTTCAAATATGGTAAATTCCCATCCACACCAAGACCATGACACACAGGGTTGTATCATTTGCCATGCAGGATCCTCTTGTGGATCAAACACCAACATTTGAATTCTGTATTCCTTACCCAGTTTTACACCTCCCTCCGCCCCTAAAATTCCAGGAATGTCAACTGTATGTTCAGGTTATTACAGAGAAGGTTGTCCGATGATCATGCACACACAATATTAGTGTTAGTATGCTGTGAAAAACCTCATAAAAGGGCGGACAGACGGCATAGGTTCCCCTGTATCGATGAAGATAATCTCAAAGGTGAGTTGCGAGAAGCGTCTGAGTTAACAAGGTCTAAATCCATCCCAAAGGATTGAAAACAGACAAATAGAAAACAGACATACACAGAATACTAACATAACATCCATTTGCGCCAGCTTTGACATTTGTATATCCACACGCATGTTTGTACTTAATTGACAAATTGCATATTATCCATTTATAAAATGAAATCAAAATGTTTTAAAAACAAAAAGTTTTTACAACAGGGCCGCAGGTGAGTTTTCAAGTTTGGTATGATTTAGATAGGGATGTGCCTAAAATGGGAGGCATAGCTACTCTGGATATGAAGATTTGTGGCTAAATTGAACAAAAATTAACCCTATTTGCTCAAAATTGTGACCGCTTTAGGAAAGTGGGGGAAATTTTGGCTATAGATTGAGGAAATTGGGCTCGTTTTTTACCCAATTTAGAAAATTTTGATAAAGTGACTGGTCTCTAGACCAAACTTGGCATGAAAAAGGGATCATTCACAACATCAGAAGGCTGAAAATGACATTCATATTGGTGGCACATCTCCCATATGATCATTTGTGTTAAGGTGACTGTATATTCTAATTAAAAATATACATACTATTTGCTGTATAAGTAAACATTTTACTATGTGACAAATATTTAAAAAACATGACCATTCTCATCATTTTTTGGCAGTTGGTAGAGCTGATTAAACTGCATCTTTGTGGACATATAAATCTCAAAGCAGCACACAAACAAGGCAACAAAACAGCTACAGAGAAAGAGAAATATGAACATATATGTTTACACAACACAAACATTATGGTATACAAATGCACACAACTTCAAGAATAAATGGAGACAATTTAGCTGGAGCATACCGTAGCTATAACAGAAAAGAAGCAAGAAATACAAATTTGCATGAACATAAACATCGCACTATAAACTTTACCTTTTGTGATTTCTTAACAATTGTTTGGATGTTTTTCCATTACATCGCTCACACATTTTTTAAAATTAAAAATTATTTTTGCCCCTATCTCCATTTTAAATGTATGCAGTAGATTTTCAAAAAATCTCCAGAATGCCAATTCTCAGGTAGAACACGTCTGTAGAAGCATTTGTTGTCACCTGGAGCAATTTCACCACCATCTGCTTCCGCAGAGAAACAGATCTGCTGTCTGTTTCATCTAGGAGTCCTGGTTTCATCTGGCCAACATCTTTGTCATCCTCACCTCACCTTCCCAATCTACCCCCAACCAGTTTCCCCCTTTCCAGAAAAGAAACCCCGCCCCGCCTGAATCCATGATCCCAATAAGTTGTTTTAATTATTTTACCACTATCTGTACAATCAATATACTGGATTATACCAGGGCTCTCATCTGGACAAAATCTTGTCCTCCTCACCTTCCCCAAATCTACCCCCCCCACCAATTCCATTTTCCAGAAAAGACCCTCCCTCCTTGATCCTTTTACTTCCTACCCACTTGGGTTATAATCAATATACTGGATTACACTACTAATCTCCAGTGGGGCAGAGATCCATCTCATCGATGCCCTACCATGCCTTCAAACAAATCATCTTTTCAGTCCTGTTTTTGAAAACTCAAACAATCAGCAACAGAACTCTTTAAGTAATACATCTGCCACTTTTATGTTGGTTCAGTTTGGTGGGCAGTGGGTGGAAATCTTAAACTGATTTAAGCATATTTGCTGTCTAAAAGCAAAAGTAATCTGTCCTTAAAACTCTTTCTGTAATGTTTCTGTGATCAAATCACAAAGGACTCACCTTGACCCGATAAGGAACCTTATTCAACACATGACACAGGACAATGTTTATCTTTCATGGTTTTTTTTTCACCCACAAAGTACAGCAATTAAATATTGTTATTTTGTCATTTATGGTAATGATGCATTTGTAAACCCTCCAAAATATATTATTAGGAAATATTCATTTTTTGCAAAATTATTTGCCAACTGCATAGGTTCATTTAACCTCCAACACGTCCAACATGGCCTTTGACTTAGAACGGGGGACCCCTGGCCAGACGAAAAATGCCCCTTCCCCCCAGCCAGAAGAAAAATGACATATTTTTTGTAAAAATCAGCAATTTTAGGCTTAAAATCACCAAATTTAGGCAAAAATCAGCCATTTTGTACCAAAATTGGTTAGAAATCGAAAATTTTTTTCCCTTGCCCCCTCAGAAAAGTAAGTCTGGTTTCTGATGAAAATATTGCCATTTTGATTTTGAATTTGAGGCGTATGTGCATAGCGTACTTATTTTGGTGTGACTCCATCCAGACATTTTACAATGGCTTCTGGAAAACCAGTATTATATGACCACAATCAGAAAACCTTTCCTGGATTTGAGATATAGCTAGCGCAGTGTCAATTATTACACCTCATGAATATTCAAGACATAATCATGTTATTTCAATGGCTGATTCCTATTACGCGAGCTATTTCCTAGGGAAATAGATTGAACTGTTTCCCTACAACCTCATCCCCAGAGTCACATTAAGGTGTAATATAACAAATACTACATGGTCTATATCAGGAAAAAGGGCACACCATTTTCCCTTGGTACTGGCTACGGGTTCGGGGTGATAGGCCCGCAGCCAGTACCTCGGGAAAATAGTGTACCCTATTTCCCTCTAACCATGTAGTATTTGTATACTATAAAAGGTTGACAATTCCACAGCTGTACTAAATCATTCAAGCAGCACTCCTAATCTAATTAGTACTTGCTAATTGTATCTAAAGTTGCTTAAATGATGGCAGCTGAAGTTTATTAGAGAAAATTAATGCAATTATTATTATTCACTTTTTTGTTTTACTTTATGAGGGAATTGTAATTACATTTCACAGCAGATGGGATTCTAATTATCTGATTAGAAATTGGTATCATTGTATTATTACAATCCTCTAGTAATTTTAAAAATAGTGCTGTAGTTTTCTAGAATTGGGAATAGTTTACACACATGCACACACACACACATGCTAACACATATATACACACAATTTTGTATCATCAATATTCTTGGGCATACACACAATTCTGTATCATCTATACTTCTTGGGCATACACACAATTTTGTATCATCTATACTTCTTGGGCATACACACAATTTTGTATCATCTATACTTCTTGGGCATACACACAATTTTTTGTATCATCTATACTTCTTGGGCATACACACAATTTTGTATCTATACTTGGGCATACATTCTTCTTGGGCATACACACAATTTTGTATCATCTATACTTCTTGGGCATACACACAATTTTGTATCATCTATACTTCATGGGCATACACACAAGTTTGTATCATCTATACTTGTGAATAATCTGAGTGCATCATTGAGGAATGAAATCAAGCTTTTGGGTGAAGGTGACTGTAAACCATGTTTAAGTATCAGTACCATAACACCAAATTACCAGGTAATGTACTTACATCTGTCAAACCAGCTTTAATTACCATTAAACCAAATTACCAGGTTACATACTTACATCTGGCAAGTATAATCTGAATGCATCATTGAGGAATGAAAAATAACCTCTTGGTTGAAGGCAACTGCAAACCAACTTTAATTACCATTAAACTAAATTACCAGGTTATGTACTTACATCTGGCAAGTATAATCTGAATGCATCATTGAGGAATGAAAAATAACCTCTTGGTTGAAGGCAACTGCAAACCAGCTTTAATTACCATTAAACCAAATTACCAGGTTATGTACTTACATCTGGCACGTATAATCTGAGTGCATCATTGAGGAATGAAAGCATGACCTTGGTGAAGGCAACTGTACTTGAAGCAATGCTAACAAAACAAGTATCTGCAAGAAAAAACAACAAAAAACAATTTTATTTTTTAAAAAAAAAAAAAAAAAAAACATCTATACTTCTTGGGCATACACACAATTTTGTATCATCTATACTTCATGGGCATACACACAAGTTTGTATCATCTATACTTGTGAATAATCTGAGTGCATCATTGAGGAATGAAATCAAGCTTTCTGGGTGAAGGTGACTGTAAACCATGTTTAAGTATCAGTACCATAACACCAAATTACCAGGTAATGTACTTACATCTGTCAAACCAGCTTTAATTACCATTAAACCAAATTACCAGGTTACATACTTACATCTGGCAAGTATAATCTGAATGCATCATTGAGGAATGAAAAATAACCTCTTGGTTGAAGGCAACTGCAAACCAGCTTTAATTACCATTAAACCAAATTACCAGGTTATGTACTTACATCTGGCACGTATAATCTGAGTGCATCATTGAGGAATGAAAGCATGACCTTGGTGAAGGCAACTGTACTTGAAGCAATGCTAACAAAACAAGTATCTGCAAGAAAAAACAACAAAAAACAATTTTATTTTTTCTCTTTGCACACACATTTTAAATACCTGTGCTTCACCGCTGAGTGGGATCTGCTAAAATCCCAAGTCTTCTATCGTAGCAACATTGACGTCAGGAAGGGCATCTGGTCAATTATCTTTTGCTCCAATAAATCCTCACACAGCAGTATTGCTATGAATGTGAAGTGAATCAGGCCAGCCCCGTTAGCGGGGACAAAACCGGATTTAAAACTTTACTACTACTACTCTTTCGTGTGCTCTTCTCTTCACAAAAGTACTCTCCTCGTCACCTTTAATTCTAAATTCATAACATCATGAAAAGACCTGAGTTCCAATCAAACACTATGAGGTACGGCATGCTCTCTACCAAGGGCTCAGTTCAGTAGCCTTGGATGGGCACATGTTAATGGGGATGACACGATTTAAGTTTATAAAGTTTTCACCTTGACAGAATGGCCTTCACCCGAAAACCCCATCTGTAAACTTTGGTTTTACTACAACTACTACTCTTGTAGGGTTTGAAGACACGCCTTTCACCAATGCGGCTCTGGTTCCATTCCTGTGGAACCAGTGTGGTATGTGAATTGAGTTGCTGATCCATATCCATCTTCACAAGTTTTTCTGAGAACTTTGGTTTCCTCCTACATCTAAATTTGAATTTCTTTCCATCTTTCCTTGTTATGCTGGATTTACTCATTGTGTTGTAGCAGCATGAGGTGCTCCACAGCGGCGCCCTGAGCACTTCGGTGGATTTGTGGCACATTATAAGAATTACTATTATTATTAATAAATCCTGTTCATATATCTACCCCAAAAACCGCTCTACCATAAGTTGCTACTAGAATCTCCCAACATGATTTATATCTTCGAAAAAATAAGTGTTTATCTTGTTTGCTATGTTCCTCTGGTTCCAAATTTTGTAGTAATTTTGTTATTGACATGACTGAAAACCAAATCATCCAGTGCAAAGTCAGCATCTTGGGTTTCCTCTATAAGTTTACAAGGAAACAAACCAATCAGAGCATTTCTCTTTTAACAGCTTTCAGTGGCCATTTTATAAACAGTTGTTGATGCCATCAATATCAATAGATTAGAAACACCTATTCGTTTTCATTCCATCTGCCGACTGTTTTTGCTCTCCCCTACCCTATCTTTCTTTTTCTCCCCTCTCTCTTTCTCCCTCCCTCCCCTCTCTCCTCTCTGAGTGATGTTGATTACTTGCTTTGGCTATTTTGGTCACTAGTCTCTACAACCTACCATATACTAGAGTGTGGAAATTGTCAAATCCCAGGTTTCTCATTTCTTGAGTCAGATTATTGGCAGCATGAGGATTCTTAAGATTCAGTGGATACCAACGTTCATCCTGCAAGACATAAAATAGAAGAAGCTTTCAATCAATTGACAGAGCAGAGGCAAACCCATGACTTTGGGATATCTGTAAATTTAGGCTTGAAGGTGAAAGGAATATCATGTTGGTGGCCACATATGATGCCCCAAGCCAATGCAGATTAGCTGTAATTATTTGGGTACAATTTTCGATTCTTCTCATTGTTTTTTGGTTAAACTACCCAATACATTATGCTACATGTACATGAGTTAAACATTCTATCCAAGAAATTGTCATCTGCACATCCTATTCTATGTTAAAGGCACTATTATTGATCCAATCGAAAGAGTCAAAATATTTAAAGGTCATTTTGTGATCTACAACCTCATCAACTGACTTACTTCAAACAGGGGTGTGGGAGGCCACAGACAAAAAACAAGGAAAAACAAGGAAAAACACTGTAAAATTTGGTAAAATGCAAAAAAAAGGCTGAATATACAAGAAAAAGCTGAAATTTGGCACTTTTTTTTATTGGAAAACAAGGAAATCAGCTGAAAAGAGGAACTTTCACACCCCTGCTCAAAAATAGGGACAGCAGTCCCAAATAGGTCATCTGATTATGTGGTCAAAGAATAAGACTCAATGCGTTTATAAACATACCTGAATAACCTTTGACCTTCCCATCTGTTATCCCACATAAGACTCCTTGTCCCAATGTATAAGCATACTAAATATCAACTAAATCTATCACTGCATTAAGTTGAAAAAATGCCAATCAAAAAGTATATACTAGAGCAATATGACCCTAAGAGACCCCTGAATGACCTTTGACCCCTCATCTGTTATTCCACATAAGGCCCCTTGACTCAATGTATAAGCAAACCAGGTATGAACTTGATCCATCACTGTACTAAAACATTACAGTAAGTTCAAAAAGTGTCAACCAAAAGGTGTATACTACATGTTTGACACACCTACATGTACACACAGACTGACAGACAGACTGACAGACACACAAATCATGCCAACATGATCTTTCCGATTGCATTGGACAACCAAAAAAGTTGAGATTTTTACATCATCTGAACCATTAGCCTTAGTAAACCATGTCTAACCTTATGTGCAACTTCGGTCGTACCTGTATGAAATTTGCAAATTTTGTATTTTCTGTCCGTAATTGGACAGAAATTACAGCAGAGTGGCGTATGAGACCCTGTGAAACAAGCATTTGGTCATAACACAAAAATGCAAGATCAGGATCAACTAAAATTTTGGGAATAAGTTTTTCTCAAGGATATCTAGTGAATCATTAACAAAACAGAAGGTGCTTGAATCATGAAATGAATCTTTAAAATATGAAGGGGTAGCTTAAAAGTGAAGGATAAATCTCTAGAATTCTTGTAAGTTATTCTTTCCAAAGGAAAAATTGAAGAAAAGGAAGAACAGTGTTCAAATAAGTGAATGTCCATTCAATTACATGTTGCATTAAGTGTCCATACAGAGAGCAATATCAGATTTCCTTCTTATTAGGTTGCTTTTGGTCTTTTTACTTGTAGGGTATGTTAGGATACCTATATTCATTACAGACATGTAAAAATCTGATTTTTGATGATTTTTTTTTTCAATTTTCCCATTTATCAAATCACTGATATTGCCTTTAAATTTGGTGCTTGTCATCTGCAATGTGTGTTTTGATTAGAAGTGGTGAGCCAGCAGAGTTTTACACCAGCTTTTGCAAAATGTAGTGTTTACATTTTTCATTACCATATTCATTGCATAACATGAATCAAATTTGTGAATTTTGCTAACAATTTTATTGACAATTTGTTGAAAAAAACCCACATTTTGGATGAAAAATGAACTTGAATGGCCAACATGTTTTGCCAGTACAATTGTCCATGCTGCACTTTTAATTTGAATTTATACCTAATAGTATGTATGAACAACTTTAAAAAAATCATTAAGATACTTAATGCAGCTGTGATTTTATGCAGATCTCTGCGTGAATTGATTTGCATCAAAATTATGCGCCTGGAGCTATATTAGTCCAACAATATTTCAGACATGCCACTACACATGGTGATGGCTTATATGATATTACAGTGTATTTAATTTTTTTTTTTGCTGGATAAACTTTCACTGTTTGAAACTTATGAGTATTGGGGGTGCCAACACAAATGACCTACATGGAAAGTGCAGCAAACACGGGTCTCATTTTCAGCCTTTTGTTAATCAATGAATCCTTATTTCATGCCAATTTTGGTATCGATATGTTGTTTTTAAAAATCTTATCAATTGTTGGAAAAATTAGTCAAAATTCCTCAATCAGAAGTCAATTATGTTCCAAATTTGCTAAAAGGTTGAGATTAGGGAACAAATTGCACCTATGTTCAATTTGGCCAAAATCTTTATATGTGGTATAGCTATGGGTCTTTTTCAGCAACCAAAAGTACAGATATGGGTCCCACTTCAAGACTCTTGGAGCATGCCCTACCCAAACCAAACTTCATCATTGAGCTGATTATGATTATTTCTTACACAATAGAAAGGTCATCAGGAGGGCAATAGCTGGATAGGCTGAAGGTGCATTTCGTGATTTCCAGCACCGTCCTGTTTATACTTTGTTCACTAGATATCCTTTAGAAAAGCTTATGCACAAAGTTTGAGTTGATCTGATCTTGCGGTTTGTGTTATGAGCAAAAATGCTTGTTCCCACGTGTCCCATTGCCACTGACTGTGCTGTAATTTCTGTCCATTTATGGACAGAAAATACCAAAATAGACGAATTTCTACAGATACGACCAAAGTTGCACGCAAAATGAGGTACAGGTGGTTACAATTCTTGACGCTTCAGATAATTAAAAAATCTTAACTTTTTGTTGGGTTAGTTGCGGGATGAGGTTGTGGAGTCACGAAATGCCAATTTAAGTGACTATAACTTAGAGCACACTTTACCCACATTTCTAGTCTGGAAGCTTCTATCAGTTGGTCCTTATTGAATTGTATGCATCTCTTATTCCTTTCAGCAGAACCCATTCATTGCAAACAATAGGTCAGACCATCGAAGCAAGGAAGTTCACAGTATGTCTAGCAATCCACACACGGAGGCTACTGTTGACAGAGTTGTTTTCTTGGCTAGTGCTTGAACGCGAACAGTTGTGGGACCAAACGTTTAGCTCACCTTTGGACCACACGACAAAAGCTGTTAAAAACAAGATGAAACATTTAATACTACCCAACCCCACCCCCTATGAAACACCACCAAATAGGGACAGCAGTCCCAAATCAGTCATTGATTTAGTGGTCAAAGAATAAGTGTAGAGCATCTAATGACCCTAAGTGACCCCGAATGACTTTGACTGCCTCCGAATGTTACCAAACATAAGAACCCTTGTCACAATGAATAAGCATACAAAGTCTGAACTTGATCCATCACTGCACTAAAAAGCTAGGCAACATTTTTATGAAGTGTATACTACAGGCACAAGATATGACCTCAAGTGACCCCTGAATGGCCTTGACCACCTCATCTGTTACCTACATAAGATCCTTTGTCTCAATGTATAAGCATACCAAGTATGAACTTGATCCATCATTGCACTAAAAAGCTTGACAACATTTTAACGGAAAGTGTATGCTAAAAGTTTGACACACACACTGACAGGCTGACAGACACACGAATCACGCTGACATAAGGTCTTTCTGATTTCATCGGACGACCTAAAAAGGACATGCTTATCAAATACCATTAGCTCAATGCACCATTCTAAAACTTTCAGTTTTCTTAAAGGCATTTAAAGGTATTTTCTTGAACAAATACAATAAAATTCATCAAAGATCAGATTTTGGCATTTTTGGAACAAGCATGCATGTGATAATAAAGCATGCAAATGGTAAAAGCTAATATGATCTTATACAGCAAAATTCTGCAAAAAAATGTCACACTTTGTGTTCCAAATTCATGCAATGACCCATATACCAGTACCCATTTGTGGGTTTCAACTCATGTCCTCCTAAAATGAGTAGAAATCATGGTACCAACCTGAAAAACATCCTTGGTTGTCAGCAAAGGTAATGCGGAACTCTTTGCCCGTCTCAATAATATGGTTAAAGAACACACTGCAGAGTTTTGTAATGTACAAGCTGGTGGCGCCTTCTATACGTAACTGGCGCAATGATTGCTTTATGGCTGCACTTCGATTCTTCAGAAACAGATCACACGCCTGCGATAGGAAGAAAAGGACAAACTCAATCGAGTCTTGTGAGATACTGTGATTACTCCAATTTCCCCTGGACTAGTCTGAATGAACCTAGACCATAAGGTTGGTGAAGCGGATTTTAGGAAACTTACAGTCCCATGCAGGGTTATAGCTAGGCTACTTTGAGTGCCGGTTGTAAATCTTAAAATTTACTACACTTACGGACAAACTATGAGTTTATTTGCCAATTTGTGTGGTAATTTTTCATTTCACTGAAGTAAAGTGCCGGTCGGCAACCTCCCAAATGACCTTCTGTGCCGGTCGGTAGGAGCAAGTACCGGTCATGGCCGACCGCCGCCGACCGGCGTAGCTATATCCCTGGTCCCATCCTATCACCACTTAGTAGTTTATGTTTTGATGATGAATTTGCATTGAATATTTAAATAGCCAGTTTCATTCTTGCACTTCAATTCTTCCTTAACCTGTCGTACATCAAGTTCAGGATGAAAGTCCTTTCACCAGAACTGAGGAAAAACAAACCATGCAGTATTTTTATACTGTCAAGTTTGTAATACCTTTCACCAGAACTGAGGGGAAAACAAACCATGCAGTATTTGTATACTGTCAAGTTTGTGTTGCAGTGCAGATACAGGGTAGAGTGTGTTGTTTTGGTGCTGTGTTTCTGTGATTAATCTGCAGAGCTAAATATGAAGCATGTCACTAACACATTTTTTTTCTCACTTTTTATCTCTTCTTACCTATACCCATAAATTATGCAAAAAGTTATATAAATCAGTATTCCACATACATCAAAATTGGACAATGAATTTCTGCAAGCCTGATAGGACTACCTTTACTGTGAAAACATCCATAGGCCAAGGTCAAGAATCTCACTATATAATTATTGTCCAAAATTCACATTGCTGTGCATGTTGAAATCGATGTCTTACCTGTGTAGCTCTGCCCAATCGTATGAGTTGTGTGACCGCCCTCCTAGTGACCTGTGGCCCTCCTCGTAATGACCTGTCAGGTGATACATGGAGCTCCCTTGTCAAGACGTCTGTCAGCTGCTTGACTCGGTGATCTACCCGAGCTCTGCAATAAATGGTATGAGAAAAACAGTTGATGGTTGTACATATACACAAACAATAAGCTTTTTGTTGTTTGTTGACATATGCCTGGGTGGTATTTTCATCATGTATGTTAAAAAAACTACACTGTAAAACTTTTCAAAAAATAATATTTTCTCAAGACTGAATTGTTTTTTGTTTTTGTTTTGTTTTGTAATGGGCCACCAATGTCTCCTCTAAAACACTGTGTTTTAAGGTTGTTTTCCAATTTCTACACGTACAGGGTGTCCACAAAAAAATGGTGCAAGGAAAAAGCGCCCTTGTTGGAGGTGAAAATAGTAAAATAGTGACGTAATATTTATATCATGTTACATATGAAGTCTTGGCTTTTGAATACCGTTTACAGCATCCAATTTGGTTGTTGCAACCCAGAGATATTGCTAATATTCCAAGAGAGGGTGCGGTACCAATTGTGCCACTTTTCACAGAATGGGATACATCATGTTGATACTAGGTTGATAGAGCTTATTGATTTAAAATTAAGATTTAAGATTAAGATCAGAACCTGGAAATACACATCGAAAGAGTTTAAATTTAAATAGCCATGTGCAATTCAATTTGAGTACAGAACTATGGTTATTTGTATTTTCAATTTACTGCAAGAACAGAAGTTCATTTTCCAGAACTCTTAAAAGCGTGTATTATTTAGGCAAGATGTGCAATTTATAATTGTTTGATAATGTCTATGTTTTCAGCTGAGTGTGCTCTATTTTTATTCATGAAGTCATTTTTAGAATGTTTACACAGAAATGGAAACATGATTGAAGCAACAAGAAAAAAAATATCAAGCATCTACTGTGCGAGTATAAATACTTTTGAATAATAAAGTGTATTATCCACATGGCCTGCTATGCTGATTCAATTGTGAAGTTATCCCATTTGTTGAAAAGTGGCACAATTGGTATTTCACCCTTCTTTGAAAATTATCATTCTCTGGATTGCAAACAACAAATCGGGATCTGGTATAACGGTATTTCAAAAAAAAAGACTTAATTTATGACATGATGTAAATACAGTCAATACTTTTTGTTTTTCACCTCCAACGAAGGTGATGTGCCTTGCACATTTTTTTTGTGGGCACCTGTATATGAAATATGGGAAATTTATTTCTAAATTTAAATCTTAAGCGGTTCTACAATTGCATTCAAGCCACCCCATTATTTCCATTGAGATACCCTACCTAGTCATTAAGGAAAACACTTAAATCAATCTATTGAGTATTATTCAAAAACACATTATGTTTTATAAATCTTAAATGAAGCTTGATTTCTTTCAAGTTGACTGAAATATTTGCATTTCCCTTCTGGGAAGTGGAATGCCCAAAATACCTATTTCGCCACCCTCAAGATAAATGGTCTCGACCAGTGACCCAGGTCCACACCCTGTCGACCAGTGACCCCCCCCCCCCCCCCCCCCCCCCCCCCCCCCCCCCCCCCCCCCCCCCCCCCCCCCCCACCCCCCCCCCCCTCCCCCCCCCCCCCCCCCCCCCCCCCCCCCCCCCCCCCCCCCCCCCCCCCCCCCCCCCCCAGGTTACACCCTGTCGACCTTAGCTATTCCTTAATTCCGTTTTGGCGCAAGCCCCAGGACGCGCGTATATATCATGCTGGGGGGCGGGCCTGGAAGTGGGAAAGATCAACATGGAAAGGAAATTCAGGCTTCAGTTAAAGGAGTTATAAAACAGAATGTGTTTTTAACATAACTCAGTACAATGAACTGATTGCCTTTACACCAAGTTGACTGAAATATATGCAGTAACCCCCGTGAATGTAAGATTTTCAATCCAACACAGACTGACTCACTTCAGTCGGGAGGTGGAAGCATGATATCTCAGAGAAGTCAACAGAATGCAGCCAAGCGAGACCTGCACTAAACATAAAGAACATCTGTTAAGGGCCTAAGGCAATTAACATAGAATCGGGGACAGAGATGCTCACCTGACAACGGACAATTACTCCGGGGCGAGCGTCTAGCGGAAACAGGATTTTTATAGGAGGACTTTATGTATAGTGTGTTGAATGTTAGTGGTTGTTTCTGAAGGAGTGCCCTCGCAACGTTCTATTGAGGGGAGTGTACGTGTTCTGTAGTACACCGACGGAAACGTTGTGGGAGCCCTCCACGACCATAGTTCGCAGATATTCGCAATGCTGATTCCGCGGTGTTAGGCCCATGACGACGTGATGTTACGGACTGATGGGCTCGAGCTTGGGAAGCTCGATCACCGCGTTGGCAATCATTTTATTACAGAGCTAATCCATCTTAGCAATGTCGCTTTCGACGCGGACCCGTGGGGGGAAGGTGTGTGTAAGAAACAACGAGTCGTTCGAGCCCCTAGCTGACAGTTTTACGTTATAGTACCCACGGGCCCGAACAGGAAAACACAGGCGATTCTTCCCGCAACGAAGAGTGACAGGCAAGTCGAGGTAAGATAAATGTTGAGTGTCGGAATGAGGACTCGTCTTTGCCAGAAAATCAGCCTAACGAACAATTTGACCCTGTCACGAGAGAATTCTGACGCTGAAATAGAGTATTTTTAATCTCCGAGCATCGTCTCCCAGAGGCGAGCGCGACCAGAAAGACCGTCTTAATGGTGACATGGTTTAGTGATTGCCTCCGTCCATGGCTTCGAACGGGGATTCACTAAATAGCTAAGGACAGTATTAGGTCCCAGGTGGGACGTCTCATGGGCCGGAAGTCGTGTATTAAACATCCCTCTGAAGGAGACGGATCGAGCCATCCGCCAGAATGGTTGATCCGTGCGAAACCTTAAGGATAGCTAGGATAGGCGGACTTGTAGTTTATGACAGTCGAAGTTTCAAGTCAGCTACCAAAGCGATCAGTGAGAACGTCAGCGATCTCGGCCACAGATGCCCGAGTCGGAGAACCTCTCGTCGCTCAAACCAGCGGAAGTAGGGTCCAAGAGCTTAGCGTAAGCGTCCATGGTGGACTGCCTTCTTCCTGCTGATATGAGCGAGGTAGCCCTCTGCGAAAAGCCAATCTCGGCATCGTGCCGGATACTGGCCACGCAGTCAACGCTAGGTGCTCCAGGGACAGACTGGCGCTCCCTTCGTCCGGAAGGGATACTAGATCCGGGCGGATTGGTAGACGCAGCGGAGGAGCCGCCAAGCGATCCACCATTGGACGAACCAAAGGGTTTCGGCCAAAAGGGGAGCGATGAGGAGTGTACACGGCACGCTCCCGACCAATGTTCGAAGACTACACGATGTCTCGAATTGGAATCTGGTGGGCAGGCATAGGCCGTGAACCCGTCCAGTCTATCGCCAGAGCGTGGACTGCGTACGAACCCCGGGTCGCGAGGTCCGGGTGCAATACAGAGGGAGTTGGTGACTCAGGTGCGAGGCGAACAGGTCGATCTGAGGAACAATAATTCATGAAGATCGCCCGCACGAAATCGCGGTTCTGTATCAATTGTCACGACGGCCGTAGTCTGCCGTTTGCCGTGCCAACTAGTCGGCAAGGAAGTTGCGGCCCCTGGAATGGGTACTGCGGACATCGTGATGGCCAGATCCCGCCTGCTTATTGATTGTAGGCCACCACGGTGGATGTTGTCCGTCTGTAACAGGATCATGGAGTTGGTCACCACCGCCTCGAAGTGAGCTAGAGTCGTCTAATTGCCCCACAAATTCGATGGCGATTGACATGGGCCTTGCAGGCCTCGGTCCGGGACCACGTCCCCGGGCGCTGAGGTCTAGGGTGAAACCCCCAAACCCGACTTCGGACGTGTCCGTCGTGAAAACAAATATCACAGGAGGCAGCGGGGAAAGAAATCCGCGAGTCAGGTTGGGGCGGTGAGACCACCATGCCAGGTGGTCCCGGACCCAGAGGTGATGGGGATCGGACGGATGTCTGGTGCCTTGATCGGATGTAGTGTCGTCGACGGTGCATTTTGAAGCAGCCCTCATACTGGAAGGACAGTACGGGGCCAAGGTCGACGAGGATCTGCCAGTCAAGCCTAGACAGGCGAAGCAAGTCTCGAGCGGGGGCCTGAGTAAGCAGCCGGCCATGGATGTCGCAGTCTTAATAAGACATCCAACCGCTCGGCCGTCGGTTCTGCAATGTCCGGAAGCAGTTGCAGCCAAGCACTCAGATACCTCAGGTCTTGAGAAGGTGTTAGGATCGATTTGTCGAAGTTGACAATGAAGCCAACTGCACCAACCTGAATGGTACGGACTGACCATCCGGCCGTCGCCTAGGGCGACTGGTCCGTAGATAGCCATCGTCAGGTAAATGCAGAGGTGACCCCATGACGTGAGGATGGCGCCCACTTCCCGGGTCGCGATCGTGAAGACCCTGGGCGAGGTGGAGAGTCCGAAGGGGGAGAAACGTCCATCGTACGACTGGCCCGGATTTGGAATCTAAGCCAGCGACGGTCTGTTTTTGCGACAGGAAAACGTGTGAGGTGGTGTCTTTGCCGATCCAAAGAAGCGCCCAGCTCCCCTTCAAAGGATAGCGCTAGGAATGACGCGAGAGTTTCCATCCTGAATTCTCGGCTTGAGGTACTGATTCAGAGGCTTCAAGTTCAGGATGGGACGCAATCCCCGGTCTTCTTGGGATGCCAAGAAGAACGTCGACCAAAAACCTCGGTGCAGGGGGGGTCGACCGGGGAAATGGCACCCTTCGCCAAGAGCGCCGAGACTTCGGCCAGAAGAAATTGGTTCTTCGGCTACCTCGGAAGGGGGGGGGTATCGGATGGGAAGTCGCCGGGGGATCCGCGGTGAACTCTATTCGATACCCCCGTTCAACCACGCTCAGCACCCAGGTGCGGGAGAAATGGATGGACCACTCCCGCACGTAAGAACTTAAGCGGCCCCCCACCGGGGTGGTAAGGTCCCTCTCCCGAAGGAGAGGACCCGCGGCCGCCGTGCCCTTCAGGACGTAGGCTGCTTCCCCTTCCCAGTCGCCTTGCTTTTGGGAGGAGGACGAGCCTGCGGCCTTGGGCCCGGACTTCTGAGAAGTAGCAGCCGGGGCTGCGGGCTTCTTGGGTTGCGAAGGCGGTGTCAGCTTCGCCTGCTTGGCGGACCGGCAGAAGAAGAGGAGCGCGGGAGGCTTCTTCTTCTTAGCCGAAGATCTACCGGAGGAGATCTTAGCCTGAGCTCCTTTAAGCGCCTGCTCGACTGTCCACGCGTTACGCGGAGGCAAGCAGTGAGTCAACGAACGAACCTCCGAAGAGGACGTCCCGCGAATCGGGCTTGTGGACTTAGAGACCTCCGATGCAAGATCGGAGCTCAGGGGGCGCAGAGTTAAGAGGCGTTCTCGCGTCGAAGGAAGCTGAGGCGAAGCGCCAGAGACATTGCAGCCTTCCGGTTTGCCGAGTTCACTAGGAGGCTAGGATGGCGCAAGGCATCAGAGGCTTCCGAGGAGAAAACTCCACCTGCCCATCGAGGATACTGAGGGTCGTGGGCGAGGATCATAGAGAAAGCACCTAGTGTCTGATACCAGAGGGCACCGCCAGGTCTAGGGGGCAGCAACTGGGTCCTTCCAGAAGGGGGAGCTGGCAGTCGGGCGGGCCTTGCCCCTTGGCACTTGGCTGCTGAGGTCGAGATCTATGGTTGAAGTCCTCAGGAAGGAGTGAGTCTCCTCGGTAGTTTTCAACGACTTGGCGAAAGTTTCACCGGTTACGAAGAGAGATCTGAGTGACCTCCCCGGAGCACGCAACAGAAGGACCAACTTCTGTGGGAAGAGTCAACGCCTGGACGCGTTCCGGGGGGAGGATAGGGAAGCCCCGATTGAGCTGTCCCTCCTCGGCACGCTGATTCAGGCGCGCAAGGCAGGCAGAGGACTCTCAGCCAGCCCTACGCAGAACGTGAGGGGTGCACGGGGGAGAATTCCACCTCTTCATGCTCCGAAGCTGCCGAGGACGTCGCCGGCTGCGACAGGAGTATCACCTAAGTGACTCTCCTCCGTGCCCGAGTCCACCCCGCCCGCGCTGTCCTCCGAAACATCGGAAGCGGCGGCTGGTAAGAGTACTGAGAGGACGGTGCGACAGAACGAGCGGACGGAGGCGGAGGGCCAGCGCGGACGACCACCAGGGCCTCCCACAGGGGCCAAGCCAACTGGCATAGGATGGGCCGCTGAGGAGCCATGAAGTTCGACTGCACCCAGCCCGACCCTGACGAGGGTCAGGAAGAGAAGGCGTGGGACGACACCCCAAGTCCCAGGCACGGTAAGCCGAAGGGTAGTGGACGGGTACACCGCCTGCCCCGGCACGGTACAGGATACCGGTACCACGCAGCTGGAAAGCGGGTCAGAAGCAGCCCCGACCGCACCTGGTGCCTGCGGCTGTGCAGCCGACGGCGAGGCGCGGTGTGGCTTAAGCCTGGAGGGGCTCCTGCAGCGGCGAGCCCCTGTCGAAAGACATACCAGGACTGGCCTACCCAAGCAGTCTCAGCCGACTGGGGTGTGTAAGACAAGTATCGGGGATTGCAGCGTAACCCTGGAAACGGTAGGCTGCGGCGGGTACTGTGTCCCCGCAAGGGTAGGCCAAGAAGGCTGCCCCGCAGGAACGACAGAGGCAGGGGCACCCACAGGGACCCAGCATAGGCGGACCCGCCGCGGAAACAGGAAGGAAAAACCAGAACAGTTACCGCAGCAGGCGTACCTCCTGCCCGCGTAAGAGGCCTGAAGCCGACCTATTTTTTTTTTTTTTTTTTTTTTTTTTTTTTTTTTGTAAGGGGGCATCTGCGGGCGCGGGCCAACCCAGCGGAGCACCACTCGCTCCGCCAAGGCCCCGAAGGGCCCGGAGCGGCGTTGCGGCGCCAGCTGACGAGGAAATGCCAGGAACTAGGCAAGGCTTAGTTCACGTGGGGTGCAGGGAGCGTAGCCAACACCTGCGGCATCCCGCCAAGGGAACCGAAGCCAAAGCCCCAGGGTGTGCCGAAACATACCCCGAAGTATTGACCACCGTGGTCGCGGTCGAAGGGCCGAGGGACCCGGGACGTAACCCATGCTAGGTGTGGACAACAGGCAGGCGATGGATTAGCCGGGCGCCAGGGAATCACCATCACCACTCAGTCACAACTACCGGGAGCGCCCGCAGCGCCAAGCCCCACAGCGGGATTGGCAGAGCAGACGGCGCGAAGACTGCACCGGACCAGCCCCTAGGGCTGAACAACCAAGCGAGCCAGCGGCCGGTGGAGCGCTGAGGAGGAGGCCCGCAGCCGCCCGTTCAGCGTTGCCGCGAAGTAGCCGAAGCTACCCCACATTTGGGAGCACCCAGAGCGGCAGCGGCTGCCTTGGATGAACGCCGGACCGGAGCCCGACTACCACCCACCCCCCGTGGACGCGCAACACAAGCGGCGTACCCATGGTCAATGGTTGCCCATTGAACATCCGGACAGTCCAATACAAAAAGAGGCGGACCGGTCGGTGCGGGAACATTGCCTGTGATAGACAAAAAGAGGATGGGGGGATCCCACTCATGAATGGATGCGGGCAGCGTACGCAGTTATGCGCCATGAATGACGGGGTGAGCATGAGTTGCTAGATGGAATAGCGTGCGCAATAAAAACCGTACAGAAAAAACCAAAGAGGCCTTGGAGGACTCTCGTACGCAAGTTCAGGACAACCAAAAACCAACTCGGTAACTGAGTCGTGAACGGTTAAAGAAATTTTCAAAACACAGTTTTGACATATTTTATAGTATACCACACGCATATAATAAAATAATACACACCAAGGACAGACCAAACAAACTACACATAGCAAAGGCAGTCCAAGCAGCAACACGTGCGCCAATGGCTGCATTGTTAGCCTATTTTACCTGCTACACAGATCACATGACGCAGCGGCGGCAAAAAAGGATATACATAATAAGAGCTCTCCGACGGCGAAAAAGTCACGTTAATCCGTCCGAATGAGCGCTACATTGTATATCCAGTAAGAGTCCAGTATATATCCAGATAGTTATAGTGGGTCGTCTCACTTGTATAGTAGTAGGGCATATCTCCGTAGGTTCTACAGTACCATCGACTAACTAGATCTGGAAGTATTCAGCATAATAGAGTCAGGAATTTTTGGCTAGTGTTATTGAACTTTTGCACCAAAGCTCTGTGTTCATTCGGTCAACACGGGTCCGTTTGGTAGGCGGCCCAAATTTCCCTGATTCGGATCATTGATTTTGGACGTCTGGGCAAAGATGCTATGGTCGATTTCAGGTGCCCTAGTGACCTGGGGTCACGGGTCGAGACCATTTTATCTTTTTAGGGTGCCTAAAAAATAGTATTTTGGCGGCATTCCACTTGTCAGAAGGGAAATGCATATCTTTCAGTCAACAATTGGTGTTGTGAGAGGAAATCGTTCAGTTGTATTGATTTTCACTGTTAACTTTGATTGTTTTCAGGGTCAAGGGTGTGCCAACAGAATTATAGATAGAAGAGATTTTTGGTTTGAATTTACAATACAGTCTGTGGTACAAGTCTGTTATACTGGATGTCAACTATCTAGTTGCTACTTTGGATATGTTTTTTGCTGAGTTCTGGCTTTGTGAGGACACAATGAGGAAGAACTGCAAAGCAAGTGGTTTAACCGCAAGGGAGGAATCTTAATGAATAAGGTCAAGACTTCAAAAAAGAAGCAATGGTTAGCCATGATTTTGTGATGATAGCCTTATAGTTGACCTTTGACCTGATATGTGACCTTGACCTTGATATGTGACCTTTGACATCATACACAAATGAGGGTTTCTGTGCAATATCCATAAACTGAGTTTGGTTCCAAATGAACTTCCAACTTTTCAATTGAGGTCAATTTTACATGATCAGGTTTCTTACAACTTGATCTCAAATGACCTTTGACCTTGGTATGTGACCTTTGACCTTGGTATGTGACCTTTGACCTCATCAAATCAATGATCCCATGTTGCACCTATGACTCAAGTTTGGTTTATATCCATTGAAGTATGCGGATATTACAGGCAAATGTTAACCCTTATTCATAACAGACAACAATTGACTACAATAAGGCTTTTCACACTGAGCCGGCGATCGATCGATTGCTGTTTTTTAAGACTAGTGCAGCCGTTTTATGAATACTAGACGCGCATGCGCAATAGCGCCTTAGTTACGATGTAAAAGTTTTCCTAAGAAAGGATTTAATGAGCTGCTGCTCTCACGAAATACTTCTTTTTGAGGCATTTTCGGCAGTGGTTGTAGTTGACTTTTTAAATGCTGAGGTACATGGCCATCTTTTAAATGATATGATATGTCACCTTGGTTTGTTTCCGCACAGAAATTGTGAGTTTTCCGTTCATGAAATTGAACAGACTGAGTAAGGAAATTCAACATGGCGGATAGACTCTTACGTATTTACTAAGTGCATTTATTAGACGAATGTGTGCTGTTATTTGAGTAAGAACAACAGTGTTATGTGTGTCAGAGTTTGCGAAGTATTATAATGAATTTGGTGGCTGGTTTGAAGTCTACAGATCACTGGCTCAGTGTGAAAAGCCTTATTATCATCATCAACAGACAGTGGACAAAGTGATCCCTATGTCTTCCTGCCTTAAGGCAGGTGACATAAAACAAGTCAACTGCTGACTAGTGGGATTAACAGGCTCAGGAAAAGAAGTAGTCTATTACACAACCCAAAAAGTTCACCTTGTAAGTCATTGAATTTGTCCTTTTATGAATAGCTACATGAAAATAGATGGCCAAATAAGTGCAGCTGTGTACCTTATGATGGTCCTATTTCAATGAAATGACAAATTCACAGACTTTATGCAGGTACCACTGTAACTTCAAATATATTAGGCAAAGTGCTATCTAAAGGCCAAATCAGCAAGAGACAATCTTAACGGTTGCCATCCACATGATCGGCAAAATTGCATAGAACACCGTCAGATGACTGCATCTACTCACCTCATTTCTTTCAGGGTTGGACTTTGTGGCACAGATGACAATGTTTCATTAGCTGAAATAAAAAAATAGATATGCGTAAATGCGCAATCTCGCATCGTGTTACTATGTTCGTTGTCGCTGCCTGTTAACACACTTCATGCTGGCCTATGTTTGATTCTGTCCGAGAATTAATTCCAGCCAGTATAATACAATTTATATAACACCTAAGTAGATCCTTGTCATTTGATTGGAGGATTCTCGGTCACATGTTATTAAATAAATGATATATTGCACACTTACGTCACATACTGTGCATTTTTGTTCCATTTGGCGTGCAATTCTGTTCCATACGTTTCGTTCTATTGCATGCCTCGTGCGTCTTCACAAAACGCGGGTCACCTAATGCACGCACCTATACGGAACTTTGCCGCGACTATGATGCTATTATGATCAGCGTTGATTGCGGTGCAGCAGCGAGTCCTCGGAACTTGCGGTCTTTGTTTGAGTGAACAATGGACGCACACGCTCTTGTTGTTTCTGCCGGCAAAGTTATGTTTTCAGCAGGATCTACGTGGAATTCCTGGCCATGGAGGTTTCTTCATGCAGCGACTATATAGTAGAAGGTAAAATAAAGTCAACATTTAGGCCTAGCCCTGCAGAGCTAGGCCCTGGGTCCGTAGCAACTTACTTGACAGCGGCACAGCCCAGGCTAGGCTAGGCTTAGCCGTAGCGCCGTAGTAAAGCTAGTCTGAGCTTTAATATACTAGAATGACAAGGATCTACTTAGATGTTATATAAAACAAATAATGAATGTTTTTCATTCGTGCAATGGAAAGAATATTTTCATTCGTTGAAAGATGAAATGTTCCATTCAACTCGGCTAACGCCTCGTTGAATGGAACATTTCATCTTTCAACTCATGAAAATATTCTTACCATTGCACTCATAAACATTCATTATTTGTATAATAGTAGAGTAATGCAATTACACGGAATCAATCCTATAACCAACTTAGGGTCACATTTTAACTCCACAAATTTGAAGGTAAATATATAAATCTTGGCAAAATTAATGCTATCCTGCCAGAAAGGTGCCCTTAAACCATGATATCCTCTGCTCATATATGATCAGTAAAGTGAGCACTCCAAACAATTCTGTTAAACTCATATGCTTTACCATGTACCAGATAGTGAACTTTGAGTTAACCTCTTTCCCAGTGATGATATGGGAAAGAAGGCATGTGCAAGTGAGGAAACTTTTTATATTTAGCCCTTATTCCAGATGCGACACCTAAATTGATCGGGGGACTGCTGTACATGCTGTCATTTTTGTGCGATGATTTTTTGTTAATGGACATGGAAACTCAAACAAAAAATGCGTAAATATATTCTAATCTACGAGATGAATATACCTGATAGAGATTCCGCAAATAATCAACTCGCACCAATTTCCAAAAACTTAAACATCATGAAAAATTAAAAATTTATCCAAAACAACAGGCATACAGAATACCATTATACCATTGAGGGCATGGCGGCTCCAGAAAGAGGAAAAGCAGGGGCCAAAAAGACAGAGTTGAAAAATGTGTGTTAAACGCACACCAACGCATTGAATGCTTCACCTAACTTTTACACATTTCCTCTAGGAATTGATAGTTACTGCTCCACTGATACAACAATAATTCCCAATTCAATAAAGAGTTCTGCAGGAATAAAACCTATGCCGGATATCCTCGCATTATCTATGTTAAAGAATCTCCATCCATACAAGTTACAGTAAATAAAATACAAATAAAATTGTATTGGTGTCCATTTTGTCATTCTTCATTTAAATTGCTAGCCAATTTACACATATCTGCCATCCTCTACGTCAGAGGTCCCTGGCCTCGTCCACATGGCTCCTGGACTCTTCCATTTCCGCCTTACATAACTTCTGAGGGCTTGATATTTTGTTGTTTCAAGCACACAAAAGCAAACTTTGGCCAAAAATCAGCTGATCGAGGGAAAACAACAGTGTTTTCTCAGTGTGAAAATATCAGTTACATTTCAGCATTTCTGCATCCCTAAGTTATTCTAAATCTTTACAAATAAAACAACGGTTGCATTTATAAACATCTACTTCAAATTACAACATCACAGACATTTTGCCCTTCAAAAAAATCCAACATTTACAAAAAGGACGACCTTGTTCGGAACCAACAATTTCTAGAAACGCTACTCAATAAATTGGAAATATCAGAAAATGGAGGACTTTGGCTGGGGAACATGTGGAAATGAAAAAAACACCACTCAAATCTCTTTTTTTTTAATCAAAAAACTCGGCAGTCTAGAAGAAAATACTAAATTTATATTTAAGTTCAAGAAATAAGAGGACATGATATTCCACTCACGAAGTACCAAAAAATTGAGGTAAGAGCGCAAAACAGGACAGTAAACTGACACAAAAGATCGTGTATGTCTGATTGGTAATGTACACGCAAATGAACTTTGGCGAGTCTACAAATAGAATGGCAGAATCTGGCCAATTTCTTCACAAATAATACACCCACTCCCCTCAATCATCGGGCTTGACATATAACAATACTCTTAAATGATCTGGGTCATGATCTGGCATTATAAGAAAATAATACTGCACGCATAGGCTAGCCTACCTTAGCCCAATTGAGGCGCTCCACTGCGAACTGAAATGTCCGGCTCTTCGAACTTGGATCTATACTGAGACTCTATGTCTGAGTGAGTAGTAGTAGTAAAGGGACACATGAAAACAAAAAAACAAGCCAGTTTACAGAGAACACCACGATAAACTGACCAAAATACTTCAAGTTGGACAGGCACAACTAGTGAGCCCCCTAGGCAGCCTAAATTTAAACACAAATCCAAGTGGGTGTACATCTGGACCACACTGCGTCCCAAAAATGTAATTTAATATTCATGTCAGTTCCTATTCACAGATGTTTTTGCCCTATCCAAATATCATTTTCAAAGCTAAAAAGTTAATTATATTATAATTGTTGTTTGTTAGAAAAAATCCTGAAGTCACAATCAATTGCGGACTGAAAGGGTCTAAGTTCAGTCAGGAGTGCTAGAGGAATCTCAAGGACAGTTGGTAAAACTTGTACTGAGTCAGATTCTTAGAACATAATAGGATAATATTGGATGGCTTCTTTCGGTGATACTGAATATATTGGATTCACTATATGAAAATAATCGGATTGCGCAGTTGGCTCATCCGATATTGGGCTCATCGATATTTTCATATAGTTCAATTCATAATTCTGTGATTACCTCCAAGCCAGCCCAATAGATATCAGTATAGGTTTTGAGGAATCGTCCGTTCCTATATTACTATACACATGATGGGAAACCAATAAAAAAACAACACTTCTCAATAATCTTCGCTTCTCTCGAAACTTGGGTATAGTCCAATTACTTCCACCACTTTGGACAATCCCCCTTAACTTTATTGAATTTTAAACAGAACGCATTCCTAATGCAGGTTTTGTCTGGGAACCCTGGTAACGAGACAGTATTAAGCCGCATGCGTACAGAACCCCACTAGGAAACCCGTCTTGGTATTCATTAAGGTGGCCCGCCATGTTCGTCGAATTATACGGCGTAAATGCCGAGTGACGCCAAGGATCAGGCTAATTATGTTACCGGAAGAGGTAGCGTCAAGTTGTAGCGTGTGCACATGGAATTCCGGTTCAACTTCATGTCAAATTTTGCATTATCATGGCAAGGACGTGTTTGTTTTTTTTTGACCCTTGCGAAGATGGCCAATTCTTCTGCTGGTGGAAGTAGATTTTCAACAAGAAATGGATTGAATTAAAGGTGGGGATAGTGCCCACACCGGGAGAGTACAGCGCGCTGTGTTGAGTAAAGATTTTCAGGTCGGTACAGCTAAGGTAATCGCTTGATCCAGTGGCAGTACAGTATCTGTGGCCATGGCATGTACCTAATCCTGAACTTTTTTCAGTTGTACTTCGCGTCTTTGGTAGGCACAGGCACTCGCGTAAACTGAAGTTGAACAATTTTTGTTGACGTCCGCCACGACGACGGAGATAATTAACAAACTGGATCTCTAGAAAACTCAGATCGGCTGCTAAAATATCATCTGAAGAGGTGACGATGTAGACGGGGGATTGTTATTTTGACAGAGACATATTGGCCCAAGTCACCGAACTGGCCAAGCTAAATGAACTGACTGTGTATAGTAATATATGACACAAGATTCTCAAAACATAATAATAATAAACATTAGGATTCTTGTTTTCGCCCAATACCCAAATTTATTGGTCTCGCTATGAGATGAAACAGATTGGTCTCGACTGCGTCTCGCCCAATATTTTGTTTTCAACCATAGCTTTACCAATAAATTTGGGTAGTGGACTTAAAAGCATCCAATTTTTGATTCATTATTGACCCCAATTGCGCCCCTGCTTTTTCTGATTCTGGAGCTGCCACTGATTGAGGGTACAATTTATGTGCAGTTCTTCGACAGTGAGAGCCTGTTTTTGGCCATCAATAATCCTTTTGTGTCTTTCCCAAGTTCGCAAAGTTGTGTGATCATTCGCATGTGCTATACATCCAGAGCCCAATTTAGGTGGGTGTCGTGACATGGTAAGTTTTGCTTCTAAGATTTTTTTGGGTTTGGCATTACTGTGTTTCACCTTGATAGAATTGCCCCTCCAAATATTATAGAATGCTTTTTGCCCCCAAGTACCAAAGGCTGATGCTGTGCAAAAATGTGTTATTGTCAATCCCACTGTAATGATTTACTGATCTTTACTAGACATTACATAGTTGAGTATTGTGCAATTTCAATGGTGAACATGATTTACCAAAATGATATGCTAGTGAAAATATTAATTAGTAGAGCTTTAAGTATTCAGATATTTATAGTCAGTGGAGTAACCAGTGGTGGGGGAAGGGGGAAGTTCCCCCCGCTCAGATATACACCTTGAAAATTGCAGGTATGATGAACACCACTTGAAGTACACAAGTCTGATATATGTTTGGATGAATTAATAAGTTATCATTCAAGCTATATATGTGTTTTTATATTTTGTGAGTCACATAATAAGCATGATATTTTAAAACTCATAGTGAAACCTCTTTTATTGTAAAAAATATCATCCCATTTCATCCTTGTTATGTTTTAGAATCTTGATTGAATTATTTCATTCACTTTTTAAATTGTGTACAAAGGTATAGGAAAAGATTCTGTAAACAAAACAAGAAAGTGATTTGTCAATGAACCAATGAAAGCAACTGGTCCATTGAAAATAAAAGCAATCTTACAAGAATATGATTGGCATGATCTCATTAGGAAAATTAGTGCCCATTTGAACCCTTCAAAAAATATGTTTTTGATAAATAGAAGGTACAGAATTCTACCATCTTCAGTCAATGATGTATTCCATCTCATCGTGCTGAACACTGTCAAATGAAAATAGAGAGCCCATTGAAAGGTCAGGTATCAATGATGCAACACTGGTGTTTACAGATGGACCCTCCTGTTGGTACATACTTTCTTAAAGCCACTATCAGCGATTTTTTCAAATTGTAAACAAATCAAGCCCCCTATTTTCATCAAAGTCCATCTTTTTGCACTGTTGTATTGGAAGTGGTTGTAGTAAAGACCCCTGTAAGTGTCTAAGCTTAACACGCCTTTATTTGTCAAGCAATGACGATTTTATGCATTATTAGTAAACAAAACAGTTATAAATGGCATCTTCAAGACTGCTTTAAAATGCTTTGGTGTCCGTTTTTCGCAAAGAACAGCAATATAAGGTGTTGATATGACCTAACATTAATAATGTAGAGACATAATTGGCATTTTGAATTTGGAAAAAAATGACTGATTGTGGTTTTAAGGTTGCTGAGAGGTACTAGTGTGTGTGTAAATTATTGAACAAAGACTGCACTTAAAATGGCTTTGGTTTGCCTATCCACCATTACATCACATGCCACATCATCTTTACACAAATCCGTCCAGCGTTTACTGCATTTGGCCCTCTAGTGGCAGAGGACCGAAAATCCACACAGGACATACAATGCGTGGATTGCAGTACTAGTTACTGTAAAGGTCCATTCATACTTCACTTCACTGCACTGGCCAGAAATGACAAGTTTTCTGGGGGGGAGGGGGGTGAAATTTCCCCCTAATTTTTTTTTTTGCCCCCCGTCTCCTCAAAGGCCAGAGAAATGATGGATTTTGACAAAATCATCCATTTTGGGGCGATCCCTACCCCCCAGTGTGCTCCCCCAGTTTGCTCCCTCAGTTTGCTCCCTGGCCAGAAACGACAGATTTTTAGCAAAAATCAGCAATTTTGGCCAAAAAATCACAAAATTTTGGGTCAAAATTGGTTGGGAATCTCCTAATTTTTTGGATGCTTCAGCTCCCAAAATGCCACTCTTCAAAAAAAAAAAAAAAAAAAAAAAAAAAAAAAAAATTTCACTCTTCCCCTGTTTTCCCCCCGGAAAAAGAAAAGTCTGGTGCCACTACTGACTACCCAAGAGACCAACTGCCAGTGCTCGCGCTAAGGATTTTTATTTGTGTAGTAAATTTTTGCAACAGCTCTTGCTTTGATCATATTGATAGTGCAAACGTATGGGGAAAAAATTGCTACACAATCTTAAAATTGCATAGCAAATGGCAGAAAATGTGTAGCAAACTGCTATGCTAAACAAGCTATCGCGAGCCCTGCCAACTGCTATCAGGAGAGTATGAGTTGATAAATACCAGTGTTACATCAGCTATTATATTATGGGAAGTAAAAAGTGATTCTTTCATTAGAAATCGATCATTTCAATATCCAAAAAAATGTCTGGAATGCAAGTTAAGAAGTTAATATATTAGGCTACAAAAACTAAAACATTTCATGAATCAATGGTAAGATTTTTTAACATGGTAAACAAATGTTTTGGTACTTTTCACTGACTGTGACCAATGAAGTACTGTATAGGGGTTAACTTTTTGCATGTGTTTTTATTTTCACAATTTCCATAAACCATGAGTTTATAAGCCAATTTAAATACCCACAAAAACCTTTTACCCCTCAGGTAAAGATGGTTTTTATTTATCTTGTCTAATAAGTATATGTGACGGCGTGTATGTATACATAGTGCGTTTTTCAGTTAATAGTGCCCCTTGTGCTTTAAACTTATGCATGTACTGCAAGTTGGTACAATGCATCCACCCGCATTGTTACAATGCATACACCCGAATTGTTACTTTACTTCACACTTCAACAAGATAGTATAGCTGGTTGAAAACTCAAATTCACGAGATTGGCAAAAGTTTCATTACTGTAAAAATTGGCAATGATTGTTGAAACCTTGTAAAAACATTCTACTAGAGTAGCTGATTCAAAAGTTCACTTTGCTCATTTATAGCTACCCTATTGCCCTTTACTAATAAGCGCCCCTGCAATGTTTTTTTTAGAATGGGCAAATTTTTCAATCTAAAAAATACATCGGTCCTTGGACCGCGTGTGTTCCGCCTGCCGTCGGGTTTTGGGGGTGAATGATGGCCTAACATCACCCTTTTACCTTGAAAATATTGACCTTTGGACTCATAACCAAATGAGGGCTTGGCATGTTTTTTTTTTTTTTTAACAAAACTCCATAAGCCAAGTTTTGGTTCCAAATGAACTTCAACTTTTCAAACTGAGGTAATTTTACATTTTCAGCCTATTCTACACTTGACCTCACATGACCTTGACCTCGGTATGGTGACCTTTGACCTCAATCAACAAATGAGGATCACATTTTCACCTATGACTCAAGTTTGTTCCAATGAACTTCAACTTTTCATTAAATTTTAACATTTGCAGCCTATCTCCAACTTGACCTCACATTACCTTTGACCTCGTATGTGACCTTTGACCTCATCAACCAATTGAGGATGCCATGTTGCACCTGTGACCCATGTTTTTTGTTTTAAATCCATCAAAGTATGTGGATATTTTACAAGCAAATGTTTAAAACCCTTTTTCACAACAACAGACATCAACAACATACCACAACAGACCCAATCAACATACATCAACAACTACAGTGGAAAAAGTGATCCTATGTGTCTTCCTGCCGTTTAAGGCAGGCGACACAAAAACCTGGCCTTAATATGAATCACACTTCCGGTTTGCTTCTGGATTCAAATTAAATCAGGTAAGCTGTTGTATTATTGATAGTAGCCTGATGTTACAAGTCAACCTTGCATCTGTACGTGCTTTTAATCAAAAAATGAGATTTTTACTTTATGCACGTGTCAAGTTTCAATCCACGGCCCTGCAGGGTTCCCGGGACATAGCTGGGTATTGCCGGGACATAGCCGGGCATGTACACAGTATTGCCCCGCAATCCGGTGTTAGCCGGTACTTGGCCGGGAATGTACATTAGCGTGTCCCCGCCCTGCCGGGAACAATCATTGATGATAGCTGGGACTTAAGCCGGGAGTTACAAAAAATTTTCCCGGCTCTGCCGGGACATAAACGGGGACTTTAAGCTGTGTCACACCATATAAAACCAGGCTATCAGCGAGTAGTATCGCCCGTCAAATCTGTCGTATATCACCATTTTATATAGATACCATGAAGTCCGCAGCTCTTCCATGCGTGAAAGGCAAGCTTACAAGTAGCACACACGCACGTCGTCGTCGTCGAGATATCAACTAATCGATGGATCGATATTTTCAACGTAAACTCGCCAGAAAAACATCAAAAACAACAGCGACAATGTTTAAAAAATTAATAATTTGTAAGTATTTAAAATTCATGTTTTGTATGTTGTAATGATCATTTAATTCATAAAATCACCGTAAGTAGTGAAAGATATATGATATTTTTGCTAAAGCCAGGAATATGGTATTTCATTGCATAAAACGCTGGCATTTTAATATGAAATGAAATATTACGCTATGAAACCAATAAATGCTCATGAAATACATAATTTAGCTCAAACTACTTCGCGAACCGCCGCATGTTCCGATATAAATCAAATTAAATGTAATCGCGATTTCCGAACTTGTTTTTTGGCAGTGGTATTCCCATTCAAATTTTACATTTTATCAGATCTTGCAAGGAGCAGGACAGCTGGGCTCCTGCGTAATGTCAGTCCAAGTTACCGCAAGGCGCGCCGAGCTGAGGTCCCCGCCCTGGGTCTAACATTTAGAGAACAGCTAGGGGGAAATGAAGATTGCTCAATAAATCTAAAAAGTATAACAAATCTAATTTTAAATGCACATAAATTTCCTTTTTTATTGGAAATGTGAAGAAAGATTTAGTAAAAATTGTAACCATTTAATATTGATAGTGGGTTTGGTTGGCCTCGGGGGGGGGGGGGGACATAAGATCTTGGAATGATTAACTTTTGGTCAAGCGAAAACACAATGTTTTCAAATCAGTGGTGGGGATTTATCGACGTGGATAAATGTGGATTTTTAGAAAAACCAACTAAAAGAGGTTGTTTCTCAAACATAACTTTGACGATTGAGTTGAATTTCGCTCGGTTCTGACACTCCGGGCGATGTCGTATGATTTATATCGCTAGACCTGTTGTCGCTTAGCCGGGGAACGAGCGTGATTATTACAGAGTTTTAAAGCAGGCCCCGCCCCATTGGCGAGAATATACAGGGGATTGCACACCGAAGCCGGCTAGTAGGGCACAGGACATAGCGGGGGATGTACAAAAAATGTAAGCCCGGCTACACGGGATTTCGTGCTACTTGAGCGGGGACAAAGGCGGGTGTCACGACAGCAAAAGGACATCCCGGCTAAGTCCCCGATAGTCCCGGGAACACCAGAGCCGGGATTGAAATTGACAATGCAATTCTTCAATGAGAATTCTATATAATCTATATTTTCAATTTTATTTATATAATTAGAAGACCAGCCCCACAGTATACCCAACAGTGGTTAACTACTCTACTAGGGGTATCCCTCGAAAGCTGACCAGGATGGCTTGGGACCATCGGGGTTACACCCCCTTCTTCTCGACACTGACGTGATATATAGTATATTATCACTCTCTGTAAACTCTGGACATGGGACCGACGGCTTACCCTCCCCTCCGAAGGACGCGGGATTATTGTGCTGTCATTGCCAAATCCAAATGAACACAGGTAAAGCGGAACTCTAGTTTTCTCAATATTTCTTAAACAAATTCCTCCAAGAATTAGTACCTGATTCAATTCCCATCTAGTAGCCCTACTGGGGAGTCCGGGAACTTCTGGACCAAAGGGCAAAAGATCCTAACCATTGGGCTCTCCATAAATGAATTATTGACATTTCAGTTCAAATTGGTTTTGTCCCATTGTGATTCTTTGAATTGTGAAATTAGCAAATGTCTGGTTTTAAGCTTACTCAAAATTAAGATGGGTATTTACACGACCTTTTATACAAGATCCACTGGCATCTTCAAAATGCTCTGCTATTAGCATGTCCAGTCTTCAGTAGCTCCATCACCATTCTTCTCTCAGATGTTTAGCTCAGAGGGAACCCAAAGGAGACAAATCATCTGCTTCTGCAAAAGCTATAAATTTAACAAAGCACTTAGTTTTAATCACCTGAGTCCTACACTCTCCTTAGGGGATCTCTGATTGGTTCATAGGTCCAAATACATTTAATTGTTTTCCTCAAGCCCCCGCGCGTGTTTTTTCATTGTGCACGTAATTTTCCCTCAAAAGTTAAAAATGATTTTTTCCCCTTTTTTTCTTTTAGGAGACAAAAAAAATTGTGATTTTTTTTTCGAACGGCCTGTCGATGCGATGATGTGCCACTGATATAGTGTATTAGCGGGTTTGCCTGTCTTAGTGACTACTGGGTATAATTTTACAGAATTCAAATATTGTATTTAACAGTGCGATTAAGAATCTGAATAAAACGGGGGCCCTGGACTTACCTTTTTTCTTTCTAATAATGCCGAATACTCAAGTTATTCTTTTTAACAATTTGGGCTCCTCATTAGACCGCAAGATATGAATTATTTTTTAAAACACTTCGTTGCATTTCTATAGGTCGATGAATACTAATGAGTTTCGATATACGTGCCATACCTCTGAGACGTTGACTTTCTTTTGTATCTGTTTACATCTGAACTGCTAGAACCTTTCTTTTCTTCCCAAGACTGATTACTCATATCACCTGTTGAACCAGGGCTATGATGAACAATCAGATCGGCTGGTAATACCCGGGGATTAACACCTGCAACGTCATAAATATTTGCAAGGCATTTGTACATCATCCTAGCATAAGCTAACGATTTGTATGAGAACAAAACAATGACTAGAGGCATTCATTACAATACTGCTTGAGTGTGTGACTTGGCTAACTAGCTTGAACGGCCACAGGTCGTGGGTGCTAAGTTAACCAAGTCCACGCAAAATGAGAAAACATTATTTTATTGAAATGGGCATAACCCAGTATAATTCCACCCGCAATCACACTGGTATTTGCTTTTGAAAGCCTCTGTGTGTAATCTTTGCAAAATATGTAACCTAACGTTGCATAAATGTTTAATAAAACCTGACATGATTGGGGGGCAGTTATTAGGGTAAAGCTTTTTTTTTATAATGGGACACTCTGTATTTATCAATTGTTCCTTAAATGATATCTCATGTATTAGCTCTCAACAATCCTTTACAAATAGTATTACTAAAGGGGTTAAAATACTATAGTTGGCACTCCTCCGCGTTCCATGCAAAGTGTGCACTATTAAGAATGAGCAAAAAATTATTAGTTAACTGAACTTAATAAAAAAACAAAAAAAAACACCTTCAACTGCAAACGGAACCGCATCTTGAAACATACGCTGATCAACCAAAAAGTCTTTGCTCTCTTCTTCGTATCATCCTAACTGACTTTAGTAAAGCCTTTGATCGCGTGGATCACAATATTGCAATTCCCAAGCTGCTCTCGTTGGGTGCTAGACTTCTAATTATACCGTTGATTTGCAAGTTTTTTAGTCAAACAGATCACAATGCGTCCGATATCGTAACACCCTCTCTGATTGGAGTGAATTAATTGGAGGTTTAACTCAAGTACATGGATGGTCCCTCCTATCTATCTTTTTAGTGATATTAAATCAGATGGCGTGTTTTGCGAATAACCCCATAATACAGAAATGGCTCTAATAGTATATATTAAACAATTGTAGAGAACTCTTATGTTCTCACGAGAGCACTCACAGGAATCTGATAAATTTGACACTGGGCAAGACAATCATATGACTCTTAATCCTGCCAAGTGCAGTTTTTATTGGATTTTACTTTTTTCGTTAACCCACCAGTGTTAACCTCTTTGCTCTTGTGCGATCATTCTGCAAAGCACTGACCTGGTTAAGATCCTAGGAGTTAAATCGCAAGAATCCAGTGGGACGTCCATTAGTGACATTCGGTAAGCGTGCAAGTGGTAGACTCTTCATGCTCATTCTCCTGAAACGTGTTGGTTTACTAATATCAAAACGGGATCTCCCCCCCCCTCATAACAGTCTATGTTGGCTTATCCGCCCCCTTCTGAATACGCGTCCAGTGGCATTCAAGTCTTACACATAATCAACACTTTGCTTTAGACGCGTATTCAGAAGAGGGCATGTAGAATCATCATTGGCCGCAATTATACATCTTACCAAGATGCCCTCAGAATTTGTATATCTCTGATTTGAAAGAACGTCGTGAAAAGATTGCTTAGACTTTGCAAAGTCTATCATGGGATCTAAAGAATTTAGACATTGGTTCCCAAAATCAAGATGGGAAGAGACCAATGTTTCCCTACAAATTCCCATGAACTATACGTCTAGAGCACGCACCGACAGATATGCTCAGAGTGCAATACCATATGTGATTAAAATATGGAATCGGTACCAATTTCACAAAAATAGTGCTTGACTCAGACTTTCGTGTTTTTTTTCTGGTAAAAATTATGAATGATGTTAATATTGTTATTGATTGAATAATATTTGAATTGCGCACGTTGTTTTTTTGTGGTGATATGTGTGTGTTTGTCGGTAGTGTCTAAGGGTGAGTGTGTGTGTGTGAGTATTGTATAGTGTCCTGGGTGAGGGTGTGTGGTGTTTGGGTTGTGGATGTGGGTGGTGTGTGCATGTGTGTGGAATTTTGATATGAGATTGTGTTTAGATGTTTTTGGATGTTGCTTTATTAGTAAAAGATATAAAGATGAAATTTTTTCTATATAAGATAGGAAAGTTTTATGATAGTGTACAAATGTGCAGCAATTCAGCTCTTAAGCTGCGAGTGTCATATTTTTAATAAACCTTGAACCATGAACCTTGAAACACACTTGACCAGATTCCAACCGGCATCTTTTTTCACATTTACAATATTCTAACCAACTACAGCAAAGGGGCATAATGACACCGAAGCAATAGTTTAATCTATAATATTAAGGTGCTTTGTTTATTGCTGCAACAATAATAGGGGGAAGCACAAGAACAGTTGTTAACTTAAATTACCTGAGTCACATTAGGTTTTAAGATATTATACTTGGTTCTCTGGGTGGTCAATCATGAACAATTATTTAATCTTTCCCCAGAACAGCTGCAGAAACATCAAAAACAAAAGTTCTTCACTCAGCAATAAATTCCTCCTTTTTTACTTGAGGTTACCTGTTTCTTTGCCTAAATCTTGTCTTTTAAACATTTCTTGTGGTGTCACCAAGGGTCGTTCCTTAGGACCATAACTCAGTTTTTTATCCATTAATAATCATACTAGCAATTATTTCCTTTATCCTGTGTGCTGATGATACATTCACAGTTAGACTGTTGCCATCATTTTAAATTCTTAAATTAGCTTTGGTTAGGAACTGTGTAAATAAAACATTTACTACATGTACACTATTTGGGTTACCCCTCCAAAATCATGTTTACCATGCCCATGCTGATACTAAAGGTAACAAATCATAAAATGCCTATTGGGTAATGATGAGTTCTGGTTTACATTTAATGCTAGCACTGACCCAAGGTCATGATCTAACGCCACAAAAAATGGGTGAAAAAAGCAAGAAAAGGCCACAATGCAAATTGAGAACATGATGAAATACTGAGGACGTGTAGCATGACACAAACATCTATACCTTCATGAAGGGTACGTGGCAGTTTAACCTGTGCGCTGAAAATGAAAAAAAACAATAATTACAGTGATGGGTTTGTATGAGCTTTAAACTGGGTGTGTATACTGGCTGAGTTGCTAGGCTGAAAATCTGTGCAATGCACTCTGTATCATACCTTATGTAGTGCTGTACAGGGTTACATGGTGGACAGATAGTTTGTTACATATGCACATGACAAAAAAGCCAATTCACATTTCTTGCCATGTTAGTAGAAATGTGACTTGAATGAAAATAGGGGTATGGCTGGGTCACTAGTGACCATGATGAATTTAGCAGACTTAAATGGAATAAATTGCGGAATTCTGCACTTTATTCCATATAAGTCTGCTGAATTCATCAGGGCCACTACTAAAAGGCCATACCCGAAAAATAGTCGCTAGCACTTTCAGCACTCACTGTCAACAAATATGTGATGTGATCAAGTACAATGAGCCATTTATCAAGCAAAATCAAAATTCAGATTTCAATTTCAGTTTAAAGGTTGCAGCAAGTGCACACAGAGAGATTTCAAATTATCAGGTGTCCCTAAAAAACTGAACATAAATTTTAGAGACCAAAGTTTTCCATTTTACAGAAAAAAGAAACAAATGCCACATTGGCTATTTACATTTAATGACAGCATTTCTAGGTAAGGCTTATGATAAGAAAACTAATAAATATTCCTGGAATGGACCAAATTTGAATGCTGCTTTTAGAAAATGGAAACAAACACAGAATGAAATATTTGTAAAACAGAAAACTTTGGTCTCTAAACATAATGATTTTTGCTCTGATGTAAAGCTTTCCATCAAAAATATCCCCATCTGAAAGGATTAAGCTGAAAAATAGTTCTTTGGTACAAAAATAGTGAAATTTCTAATTTCGTATAGGAGCAAATACAAAATTCAGCCTATGATTTATATTGAAATATAAGCAAATCAAAATCACCTTTTTTTCTCTCTTTTAAATCATTTCTGTAGCCAAATACAAGGTATGAAATCTGTTGAGTGTCTAATCTATATGAAATTACTATTATGAAATAATATTTGGGTGCCTCAGAATCTCTCATTGCACCTTTAAGTGCCTTTTTCTGGCCTTCATTTTGCTGAGAAGCTCGTCTCAATTGGTCTTTTCAGTTCCCGAGATATGGTAATTTTAGTGTCAATCAGAGCAATGAAATACAGGGTGTCTCAGAAAGAATTACACCCTAACTATTGGTGACCATAACTTCAAAAGTGAGTATCACATTTGATAAATTTAAAAAGAATCTTACACCACAATTATTTTTCAATATTTTAGTTTTTTTTTTTTTTTTTTTTTATAGGAGCAAATACAAAATTCAGCCTATGATTTATATTGAAATATAAGCAAATCAAAATCACCTTTTTTTCTCTCTTTTAAATCATTTCTGTAGCCAAATACAAGGTATGAAATCTGTTGAGTCTAATCTATATTTGGAAATATTATTATGAAATAATATTTGGGTGCCTCAGAATCTCTCTTTGCACCTTTTAAGTGCCTTTTTTGCCTTATTTTGCTGAGAAGCTCGCTCAATTGGTCTTTTCAGTTCCCGAGATATGGTAATTTTAGTGGCATCAGAGCATGCAAAGACCAAAGTAGGTAAACAATAACATTGGGTCTATCTCAAAACCGATCGTAGTAACAAATGATTGTCTATTTTAGCTGAAAAAGAGCTCACATATTGGTGAGATACAAGACTTAACTTGGCTCTTTCTGTACACACTTTTACACACAAACATCTATTTTCACACCACGAATAATTAGACATCTTTTATAATAGATTTTATGAATGACCCTAATCATCGCGCCCATACAATGAATGAGCGCACCAATAAGCTCTTGGAAGCAATAAGGAGGGAAACGAGGTGATAGGATTTTGTGTGTTTTCCTTGTATATTTAAAAAAAATATTTGAATGTGATAACCCTCGCATTTCAGTGGTTGAATCGATCGATGCAGTGGTGCCAGTCCCCAACTTAATAAACCCACTTGACTTTCTTGAAAAAAATCGACTTCAAAACCCTTCTGACTATACTGACTACTGACAATTCAGCTCTATTTTTTCCCCTGAAGGAACTATCTTGTCTTTATTTTGATTGCATGCTGAATTCATGTTGCATAGCTTTATGAATTGTGTGTACATTTTTAATATACCAGTCTGCAAATAAAGAGCATGCAGAGGCACATTAAGGAAATCCGGAAATTTCCGGAAGTCTTACATCCCTGATCATGTGTACTTGTCAAACTTATTGAGCATCCATTAAAATTAATGTTATGTAACAGCATCTCTCTTTAGAATTAATGCCACTCATTAATGTTCACGGAGCATCTAAAATGCCCAAACAAACCTTTTTCCATGCTGGCCAACATATCACATTTTACCAGTTTTAAAATTTCTTATATCTTTTAACAAAACAATTTATTGTTGGATTCCCATTTTTCCTTTTTAATGCACATCAAAAGAAACTTTTCAAAATTGAGAACAGGGAAAATATCTTAAAACTGTCCTCAGTACAATGTGTCAGTCCTCTTTGGAACAAAGAGGTGAAATGATTTAGAAATTTCACTTACGATTGTAAGCATCACTGTCGATGCTCTTCTGAGCTTCTAATTCTTTTTTCTTGTTATCAACAGCTTGCTTGGTTTTCTTAGCTTGATCCATCTTTTTAAGCCAACGATTCTGGAATATAAAGGGAAAATATTACCATCAATAACCAGCAATCTATCCTACGATTCCCTTAACTCGTCACACCATTTACGCTCCCATAGCATCTGTACTGCTCGGTCACAGCGCCGCCTATTCCGTATCCGCATCGCTAATTGGCCGGCTATTCTTAGACATGCGCTACGTCATGGGACTCCCCAGCAGCCAAACGCTGTGTTAAAGGCTTGAACAAGAAATGAAAAAATGGTTTCGCGGTACCCTGGATATCGCGAAATCGAAATCAGGTGGTCGATCTGACGTTAGAAACAGGTTCCTCACAAAAAACACCTGTTAGCTCACTAGCTTTTGAGTGCCTTGGGTGTGGCATGACTTGACAGCAGCAATCGATAATTGAGCCAGCTGATAAAAATGAAAAAATGCTGAAAAATGCTTGTATGGATCGTATTTTTCACGTTTTTTCGTCTTTTTTTCAAAAATAAACCTATATTATAAACTAGTCAGCTAACTAGACAATTTAGTTAGGAATATTTTGGTGCGTAAATCGTTACGATAGGCCAAGTATTTTGCGCAATCTCCAGTGTACCGCAATGTACAAACAATCCGAATCAATGCTATCTGACACTGTGTGTACGTGGAGTTTCCCACGCTCAGCCGATTATGATGTGATTGATAACTCCCTAGCGCAGTGAAGATTTGCCAAGGTTTGCCAAGATTCAACAATGGCCGGCACTGTGTGCCAAGACGACACGTAAATGGGGTGTCGTATATCTGTCATCTCAAAGATTACCCAACTAACTATGATGCAAAGAAAGTGAGTGGAACAGAATAAATGTTAGAACAGCAAGACCATCATTTTAGGTCAATTATTTGGAACATCTGGAGGGCACATGTGGTCCAGTGGATATAACGACCGAATCATGACTCAAAGGGTGTGGGTTCGAGTCCAGCTGAGCCCTATATGTTGTGCACTTGGGCAAGGCACTTTACCTCCCTTGCCTCTCTCCACCCAGGTGCAAAATGGGGAGCTGTTAGGAATATAGTCCATTGAGCGCTGCCCAAAGGTATGAGTATGCCTTGGGCATTTGTATGGCAGCTGGCGTATTCTAGTGACAGCGGAATAAATGTAAAGCGCCTTGATACATTGTGAAAGGTGCTATATAAATGTCAACATTTAATTTTTTATTTTTACCACTTGGAATTCTGACTGTTGAACGGTTTTATCATCATTATGACAACATAATGTTGAATAAACAAACATATCACAATGAATTCTCACCTTGGTTTTGCTTTCGTCTGCACGATAAATGCGCTGATCAGGAAACATCAAGAGTTTGAAAGCATTCTTGACAGCTATTGATGAGATGCACGAAAATACAAAAGTTAACATTTCCACGGATAACATTAGAAGGCAAATTTATTAATACTTATGATTTTGGCTTGAATTTTTTGACAAAGCAGTGTTTTTTTAAACTGGCATACATCCCCATATAGTGACCATGTTAGATTGGGTGGGGCCAAATTTTTTTTTTTGGGACACTCAAACTTTGCTCTATCTGGCAAAGTTTTAGGGCCAGGATTTAAGCATTAAACAATTCTTCCTAATTTTTTTTCTAAACATTCTTATGTCAAGCAAATTTACAATAAGCATAAGGAGAAGGATCTTATAGATTTTATTTTTAAAATATTAGACTAGAGACAAATCGTGAATTGCCATATACTTGTTCTGGTAACAAAAACTGTTAACCTTTGGGAGGGGGTATTCAACACAAATGACCATATGGGGACGTACCGCAAACATGGGTCTCATTTTCAGCTTTCTGGTAAATGAATGACCCTGTTTTATATGGCAATTTGGTATAGAAATTGATCATTTTTTCCAAAATGTTCTCAAATTTGTTGAAAAATTAATCAAATTGCCTCAATCTAAAGCCAAATTTTCCAAATTTGCTAAAAAGGTCAAATTTTTTAGGAAAGAACAGCAAATTTGTGTTAAATTTGGCCCAAAATCTGCATCTCTGGTATAGCTATGGGTCCCTTTTTTTTTAGACTCTGAGGCACATCCTTAACCAAACCAAACTTAAAGGCACTATCAGTGATTTGCAAAATTGGAAAATAAAAAAATAATAGTTGGGTCATTTGGAGCGATTCTGTGACCGTGGAGAGCAGAGCATCATTTCTCAGTGGATTTATCTTCTATGAAGGTTAATGAACAAATTTAGTGGGGGTGCCCCTCCTGAAAGAGTGGGCGGAATCCAGGAAGGGGGAAATTCATAATACAGGGGTCAAAAATGAAAAATGCCTGGATTGCTGTAAAAAGGTAACCAAAGTGTTCGTCTTGTCACAAGGAATAAAAAAAAGTATAGTTTGTACTACTTACAAGGTATGGTTACGGAGATATAACACAAAAACCGTCAAATATCACACATGAAGGTATATCACTGATAGTGTCTTTTAAGGCCCCCCCCCCCCCCCGGGTGTTAACCCTAAAGTATGATACCCCAACCACAAAGTTAGTTCATGTTATTCATACAAATATGCACATTAGATCACTAAAACTGTACCTTTTGTTGGATAGGCATTTTGCTCAGAATGATGTCAACAGGCTTGGGAGAGTTATTTTGTACCGTATTGTGTCCAAAACCCTTAAACTTACAGTGCTTTCCCTCCAATCGGCCCACCGTTGGGTTGCCATTACGGCACAGTTCAAGAAGAGATAGCCGCGTATAACACAGTAGGTTCAATAATTTCTTAGTTAAATTTGGACTTAACTAAGGATTGAAAAACTTAAAAAAGAGAACCAAACAACAAAAAGTGGACACACAAGCCTGTGAAAATTGCATAACTTAACTTACGTCCAACTCCCTTAAATTTCACCAGCAAGGCTGCCAATTCATTAGAGGGCTTGGTATTTATACCTCACAGGTCCCTCTGAATACAAATAATAAAAAGTATATCGTCTGTGAGGGCAACACGGTTCCTATGAGCAATAGCTGCCGTGTGATACATCTGTGTGCTGGCATGTATTAGGATAGCTCCTCGTTGCTCTTTCCTGGAGTCAGCACCTCTTGAAATGGTTCTTTGAGCAACGAGTCCTGAAGAAACCCTTTCAAGAGCCAGACCCAATACTGGCATAATAGTATGTTGATGGTAATTTCATTACTGACAACCTTTGGGAAAGTGGGGATAATCATACTCATGTGCATGCGAAGCACGACGTGCGAGGGCTTGCGCGAAGCCTGTAAGGGTTGGGGCCAGGAGCCCACCTTAGGCCCCTGGGAGGGGGAGGTCCAGGGGCCAAACGCCCTTGAGGGGGTCCAGGGGGCAGCGCCTCCCCGAAGGCCTCCTGGATTTAAAGCTTTTACGGGTCCAAGAGAGCCCATCCTCTTAGCACATTTGTTGGCTTTTTATTGTGTCAAAAGGAAGTAATCATTTTTAAGCACAACAAAAAATTCAGCCATGGATAACAAAAACAAAATTCATAAAATCATAATGCCTACTGACAAATGGCGCTATTGTTTTTTTTTTTTTTGTTTTTTTACACTTACAAACTTCTTGCATTTACACGACAATGAAGATATGTATAGTATTAGGGGTGGTCACACCCACTAGATTGAAATGTTATGGCCTATAGATCTCATGGAGTTACTATTCTTATCGTGTCCAAAACACTGTGGTTCTCAAATATGATCCAGCCAGGGGTGGGTACAACGTCTGGCTGCTTTTTAACTGAATTCCGCAAGGTCGTATTGTGCATTGTTCTCCAGCAGTGGGCAGGACCAAGAGTTGTTCCATGGTCTGTGGTGCTGTTACCACAACCACAGGTAGTATCTATCTGTTCCAGATTAGCCAACACTTCTGCCAGGAACCCTTAGATCGGCCAGCTTCTGGTTCTCAATCTGTTGAGGATCGCCATTCAGCCCATGAGGGAGTCGCTCCAGTGGGAGATGATCACCAGGTTCAATGCTGCTAGATGTTACTTGGTTGATGCTAGTCTTTCTTCCACAAGGCGACTCTCTTGACTGCTTTGAAGCGGACTGTTTAGAGAGGTTGGAATTGCTAAGAAAGACTTGCCATCAAACCAAGTAAAATCTATCGGATTGAGCCTGGTGAGCATTCCCCACCTGGAGCTGACTCCTCCTGTGGGTACATGATATTTAAAAATTCATGTTGCGGTTTGCAGAGTAATTGCAGATTAGTAACTCAAAATAAGTAGGAAATATTTGAAAAAAAAAAAAACATTGTCACAGCTGTTAAAGGGAAATAATGGCATGAAAAAAATGGGACATAATGAAATGGACCCTACTGAAATCACTTCCACACGGTTGAAAACAATTTGATGTTACATTCTGTAAAACAGGAAGAGTTCTAGGGGGGCGAGTGCAGTTTGCTGCCCATTTCTGGAACAGAAAAGCAATGTGTTCACAACCCGACAGAATGTACAGTGGATCTAGCATGTTTTGCCGACAACATTCAAAAAGCATTCAGACCAGGACTCAGGCATTGTACTTAAGGCTTAGTAGTAAGATATTGAATCTGGCAAGTGAAACGATGGATTAGCTGGGATTAGTAACATATAAAATAGCAATGGTCTGTGAGCTGATGACAACAGCGTTTAAGGTTGGTAAATGCTGGCCAGTATGTCAGATCTTGTTCCACAACTTGCCACAAACTGCACCCCCCACTGGAAAACTCTCCTGTTTTACTGTTTTTACAGATGTAAAATCCAAATTTCTTTCAAACTCGTGGAAGTGATTTACAGTAAGGTCCTTTTCATTATGTCAAATTTTTTTTCATGCCATTTATGTCCCTTTAAGGAATACTTATAATTGCAACTAGTTCACATTTCTACCGCAGCAAAATTCAAACTCACCTGTGGTGACTGGGGTAGTGATGACGAGGACAGTAGTCAGCAGATAAGCATGGAAGTGTTGACACTTCAGAGAAAGTATCAGTGTCTAGCTATACCAGATTCACCATCATGCACATGTAACGGACCAGGAATTCAGTTATGAGCTGTTAAATCAACAAACAAGAAGCGAATTTGCCAAGTGTTTGCTGTTTGCAAGTTATATTTCTTTTTAAAACAAATTGGATTCACAATTACTAGGCCTGTAACCAACCTACAACTATTTAAGTGGCTATGTTGTTGTTTTTTTAATTAGTTTTACCAAGTATAATACCTTGTTATACAAAACTTGAACAAATTCTTAAGAAGAAATAGATAATAAATAAAAAATAACTAATAAATAACAAGGCGGTCTCAAACCGCAAGTCTCGCCTGCTTTCGCGCATAACTCTGTAAGACAAAAATCAGCATACCAGAGTGCAATTGTGCGAGTCAAGGGTGTCCCCAAAAAGTGTACAAGAAAAATAACTCCAATTTCTCAACTAGGTTTACTTCCCAATCTTTCATTTGGACACCACCCAAGGTGGGTCACAACATTGTTCATTGTGGGATATTAATCGTGAGAAGTCCCCAACATGCGCAGAACCAGGAGATGTTTAGGAGTAGCACCCCTGGGTTTGCATTTAGATAATTCTGATTTCTGCTTGTTGTTTCTGCTATTTCATTGACACCACCCCAGGGGTCCACAAACATTTGTCCATTTGGAGATATAAGTCATGAAAAGTCATGTAAAAATCCCTTAAAATTCACTAAATTAGTAAAAATATGAAATTTATAATTTTATTGAAAGTTTCTTATTGGTTAAAAAGATCATGTGACCACATTTTGAAATTGGGTCCCATACGGGGTCGGGAAAGCTATAAAATGCCAATTTTTACGTTATTTTCACATTTTCCAAGACAATGTAAACCGGCTGGCAACCCAAAAGGACGGACCATGATGCCACCCCAACCAGACACTAGAAAAAACATTTCAATGGAAAACATGGGCATCTTGAGATCTAGCTGAGCTGTAGCTATTGATGTTATACCTTGCTGTGGTATACCCACCCCAGTTTTTGCTTTGATAAGTCTATTGTGTGTACCCCACCAAATTCACACACAGCTACCCATTATGCCTAGATAAAAACATGCTGACCCTATTTATTGTAAGGTTAAAATGAACGCTGAAGTAAATGCTTTTGCAAGTGTAGTATTTCACACTGAAACGAGCAAATTTGGTGAAAATGGACCAAGATTTGCCATTAGTTGCAATTTTAAATATCAAAGAATGCCCCTTTAAGTGGCCAATGAATTTTGACCACAATTATGATTCTCACAAAAGATGTGATATGGCACAGTCTCCCATGCAGCACCAGAATTTGGCATATCCAATGTACCATTCAGCAATATAGCAAATTACGCATATTTAATTAGATCAATTGTATCAAAAAATGCCCCTTTAATCGGCCAACAGCACTTTGAACCCAATTATGATTCACACAAAAGATGCAGTGCATAGGATTTCTTTCATGTTGTGAAGGAATTTTGCCCATCTGATGTACCGTTTCAGAGATACCAGTAATTATGCATATTTAATTACCTCATTGCATACCTAAGCCGCATATATCACCACACTTGGGGGGGGAAATTGCAAAAAAGATGTGCACCATGAAGCTTTCATTGCAGTGAAGGATTTCCGTATATGATGTACGGTTTCAAAATTATAGCAATTACGCTGATTTTTGCAAATTAATTAGCTATGTGCATACCTTAATGTGCCCGATATACGCCCAAAATCTAATCAGTACGAGAAACTCTCCAGCCTGTCCCTTCCACCAAGTTACTCATTAGCCTACCGAACTCAGAAAACTGTACAAAAGGCCTTGCCGGGAAAATTTTTGTAAAATTAAATTATGCTAATTAGATACTTAATTAGCATTATTTTACGCCCTAAAATCTAATGCAGGGTCGAGAGAACTTCATGGACCCGGCTTCTTCCACCAAGTTACATATCATGGCCCTTACGGAAACTCCAGATAAATCGTACCCCCAAGCACTTGAACAAGGGGACGCGGGAGACAGACAGGGCATGGACAGACAGACCAGAAGACAGGAGACAGACGGGAACAGACAGTCATGACAGACAGACAGACGGACGGACGGACAGACAGGACAGACGGACGGCAACAGGACAGAAGACTGTCACGTAAACACGGACGATATAAAAACCTTTGCTCAGAAAGACGCTATATGATAACTACAAACTCATAAAAAAAAACAACTCAAATTGTATAATTATCTATTAACCTACAAATATTTATTGCCAACACAAATATAACACATATACAGATTCATTATTATAGTTCCAATTCTGTGCTTATATCCCAAAAGAATGGATTTAGTGCCCCTTGCGAGTCGTTGAGAGTCTGTTCTGTCCGTAAATAAAAAGTTCTCTTAACAGAATGATGTTACCGGCAAGTCACTGGAGAACTATTGCATTTAACTATAAAGGAAACATCCTTACTTATTTGCGAAAATGTAAATGAAGTAGAAACCAGTCCAATTCAGTTTCATAATGGAATATCAAACTTTTACTGTCCCAAACTGTATCTTTGGCATTTGACAGCATAGATGGAAATTTTGCTTTCACATCACTGACCAAGTGAAGAATCTCGCACGAGCTCCCCTTTCCCACAATATGCAGATGAAATGTAGACCCAACAAAATAGCGGGCTAGAGATAAAAAATCAGAATACCAAAATAGTAGATTTCCCTTTTTGGCTATTTGTTTAAAACTCATTTAACTTTCAAAACCCCATTTCCATCCACTTTAGTTGTATTATATATACTAACATCCAACTCAACAGTCTTGTAATTAACTCCATCTTTAATTCATTCCACCGCAAAGTCTAAATCAAAACTAAACCCTTAACTTCTTTTGCCAACTTTTTATATCATACTCATAATTACACAGCTTTAATTCCCTTTAACTCATTAAAATCATAATTCTAAAACTGATAACTTTGTCAGTCACTTGAACATTCAGATGACTTGTTTGATGCTCTTAAAGAGCAAATTAACACATCCCAAATTATATTTTCTGTATACCACGTAAACGAGCAATTAGATTCACTTAACTTTGTAGTTTTACTACATCCCCAAATTCCCCTTCAATACACAGATTTGGTTTCATATTACCATTGACCCTGAAATAACTTGGACCAATAAACAAAGAAAACTTACATTGGTTCTTTCCACTAAAACGACTTGCAGGAGAGGTTTGTGTGGCTCAACATCTGCAGTGTTGTCTCCAGGCAAAGTAGACAGCTTCCCATCTGGCAACGGCGACAACTTGAGCACTACTTCAAGGAATGTCTATTATGCTCCTAATTTGCCCCTTATCCACCCTGGCACACTTTCTATAAGTATAGTGCCTTGTAATCTGGCTAAAAATTATATCATTCCTGTGTCCCCACCCAATGCTTGTTACCTAATTGAGCCACACAAGATGCACAACTCCTCCCACGGTTGTTAAAATTGCAATTGACTTTCGCCATATGAACATTCATATTGTGATGAAAAGAAGGCCAGGTGTGCATTCCATTCCAAGCATCCCCAATGCTTGGCCAGAGTTACAAACAAATCAATTCCAAATACCCCAAAACTATTTAAGGATTAGCCTAGAGTTAATCTGCCTTCAAGGACCAAGCTAGGTCAATACAAGAAATGGTATTTATAAGCAGCCAACTGGCCAAACAACTATGGTTGGCCCTTAAGTGTTAAAATATGCTTTAAGTGACCAATCCGCTATATGTACACAGACAGAAAAGTGATAACTAAGTCCTCTGCCGAACAAAGTTCAGGCGAACAAACACAAATGTTAATGTTTCTCATATAGTTTGACTTTATCCTTAAGCTCATGCCTCCCTTACTGTCTGATGGTTAAAGACTATTTGTAATGTATGATCTTAGGACTCCTTTCTTTTTTGTTCGCCTCTTTCACAAAATAGACCTATTTTATTAAAGCACAATCAGTAATTTTTTTCAAGTTCAAATGCCTTCTCTTGTCTTCTTAATTGCTATGTCACATCAACGCCTTACATTACTGTTCTATGTGAAAAACAGACCCTAAGCATTTTAAATAAAATCTTGGCAGATTCAATTTTACGACTGTTTCTAGACCTAAAAAAAGTTGATCCCGACTTTTATTAGTGAACAAAGCATAAAAATCATTTTCTTGACAAATACGGTGTGTTTACCCTTAACCGCTTATAGGGGTCTCTACTACTACAATTCCAATACAACATGCAAAAAGACTTTGATGAAAAATTTGTTTTATATTTTAAGAATCGCATATAGACTTTATTGATATATGTTTATTTGTTTGCATACATTA